>ML119659.1:0-251671 GCA_003788565.2 Ascobolus immersus RN42 | reverse complement strand
AGGGGGAGGGTGAGGGAGTGGGTGGAGAGGAAGAGGAGGAGGGCGGAGGAAAAGATGAAAAGGGAGGAGGAGATGGGGAGTTTAGGGGGTGGAGTTGGCAGGAAGAGGGTGAGGGCTGCGTAAGGTGGTGGGGGTTGATACTGTATTTGGGTTGGGCGTTTTTATGGCGTTACTCTCTTTCTTTCTTTCTTTCTTTCTTTCAGCGGGCATACTTAGGTACTTTAGCGAGTTTGAGTTTTGTTCGGTTTGTAATTGCATGGTTTAGACTGGTTTATATCATTGTACTTCTTTTGCTTTGTTGCAATATCTCTGGATTCTGAATGCTTTGACTCTTTTATTTCTTGTTCATCAACCTGCCCATCTCGGACACTTCTCCCTCACTTCTCAAACACCAACCTCAATACAAGCCCCCCAAACCACATCAGCCTGCTTCAAACATCTTCCCCTTACTTCTCATCCACTTGCACCTGTAACCTCCGACCGTTTTTCACTTTCGTTCTGTCCTCCGTTCTTAGGCCCCTCCCCCAAAGTGCCAAGCCCCACCCAAACTGTGTGTGTACGGAGCGGTGGAAAATGATACAATTCCGTGACTCAACGACAAGGCTATATTTCTGGACTTTCAAGGCTGTATCTGGCTTGCAAGGGTGGTGTGTCAGCTTGGAGTAATTTACAGCATCTTGATCGGAGAGGTTGGTGGTGAGATGTGCTTGTTGGGGTGAAAGTGGTGGAAGTCAACATGAAAGTTAACATGAAAGTAAACTTGTAATCTTGTCGAATGAAGTGGGTTGACTAACTCCACGAAAACACTGTATTTTGGAGATCTAAAAGCTGATTATGAATGCTGTATATAACAGCTTGACTTGTACCAATTTCCAGGGCTCCCTTCGGTGGTGTCGATACCAGTATCTGTAACCGTCCATGACATTCAACATTGAAAGCCGCTACGAATAAGAAGTGTCAAGGTCTTCATGAACAACACCCCCGTTCCAGCTTTGGTCCCCTTCTTTTCCTTCTTTTCCTTCTCCTCCCTGAACTCCTCCTTCGTTCTCTTAAATATTCTCTGCCTCCAAGGCTCTTTCAAGTTCTTTGTGGTCCCACCCGATGTGTAGTGAAATGTAATGATGATTGTCTATCTAGGACCTTCAGGTCGATATATCCTATGCCTCGTTCTCCGTTTGTATCTAGGTTATAGCCCTTCCCGTCTCTACTAGCTTCTCTAGCCACTTCTAAGCCACAGTTCACTCGTGATCCCCACATCACATCCCTCTCTGCCGGGGGTTCAAAAGACTAGGAAAGACTGTTGCCAGTTCGTTGCTAAGAATTGCTTGAATAGGAAATAATGAAAATGTGCTAGGTGTTGAGATCCTGTAGCGTGATGAATAACAAAGAAGATAGTTGCTCTAGGTCTCCTTCCTCCTGTTCTCCGTGGTGTTCCTCCTGTACAATCTCCGTTGCCCTCAACTCCTTCTCCGTGCTTGTTTGCCGTGCTTGCTTCTGTTGCTCGTCCTTATCGTGCTTCGCTTGTAGGTACTTGGGGATTTTCCATCCTTGCTTGCGGTAGTAGATGCGGAGTGCGTCGCGAGCTGAGGCGCGTAAATGACTGATTGGTTCCCAGGTTTCTTCCTCCTCTGGTAGTTCTTTCCATTTGACTAGGAAGTGTCGATGGCCTTCGATGTTGCCGTGATCTTTGATGTATTCTACCTCGTATTCCGGTAGACCTTGCGTGATTCTGAGTGGTGGTGGTAGTTGTTGGTGGGGTCTATCGATGCCTGTGGGTGCTGGTTTGGGCTTGAGCAGGCGTACGTTGAAGACTGGGTGTAATCTCCAGCCGTCTGGTAGGTCTAATCTGGCTGCGTTGACCCCTACCATCTCCGTGATTTTGAATGGACCGAAGTATGGTTGTTGCAGTTTCCGGGAGCGTTTGGCATGCGTTGCTTTCTCGTCTTCGTCGAAGTAGGTGATAGGTGCTTGGTTTGCGTAGTCGACTGCGAGATTCTTGGTGCTCAAGTAGACCTCGTCTCCTGTGGTGAAATCATGTGGAATTCCGTCGTCGTGCACTGCCATCTCTGTTTGAGCTTTCTCTAAGGTGCTCTGTAGGCGTGCCATCGTCTCTTGCTGGTGTTGGATGAATTGCTCGCCGAGTGCTGCTCTTGGGTCTTGAGGGAGGGGTGTGGAGCGTTCCATGGCGATATCCAGTGGAGAGTGTGGTTTGTATCCCAAGTCTGCTTCGAATGGTGACATCTTGATGGCAGTCTGAAACGTGGAGTTATATACGAATTCTGCCAGTGCTAGGTCCTCGTCCCATTCAACTCTGCCGGTTGTCTTATCGGGTGTGCTGAAAGCGCGTAGATAGGCTTGAATGATGGCGTTGGCTTTCTCGGCTTGACCGTCTGTTTGCGGGTGGAAGGCTGTTGAAAGGCGTAACTTGGACCCCATCTGCTTTGCGATATAGGCCCATGCTTCTGAGGCGAATCGAGGATCGCGATCTGAGACTACTTCCTTAGGCCATCCGTGGAGACGTACGAGCTCTTTGACCACTGTTCTGGCAAATTGTAGGGATGAGAGGTCTTTCTCGGTTGTGGCTATCCAGTGTGCTCGTTTGGTGAGGGCGTCAACGAATGTGATGATGGTATCGTTGCCTTTGCTGGCTTTCGGCAGTTTGGTGATTAGATCGACGTTGATTCGGCTCCATCTGCTCTCTGGGATCGGTAGTGGTTGGATCTCTCCGTAATGGCGATGATTTTGATGCTTATTCCTTGCGCAGGTCTCACAGGTGTGAACGTAGTTGCTGACGTCTTTACTGATATTGCTCCACCAGTAGTGTCGACGAAGAGCTGCAGAGGTTTTAAGCTCACCTCCATGGCCGTGCGCGTCATGATTTTCGCCGATAAGGAAGGTGCGTAACTCGGTGGACTTCGGGATGACCAATTTCTGTGTGATTCTGTGGCGCAGTAGTCCTTTCGTTTTCTCGTCCTCCTGTTCGATGAAAAACTGGTGCCGTGCTCGATGTCGTGCTCGTCGCCATTCTTTCCGATCTTTCTCTGTCTTTGCTGTTGCCAGTTGCTCGAGGTAGTATTCCTTGCTTGGGTTCTCGATGAGTAGACGTATTCGCTGTAGCTGCTCGTCGTCCGGGTAGGCTCGTCGGATCTCTTCGATGATGTTGCGGTTCTCCGTGACCTGTGTTTCCTCCGTTGTCAGTGCTTCAGCTGTGATGGTGGTCTCTGGTTTCTCGCGATAGTCAGCTCGTCTGCTGAGGGCATCTTGTACTTTGTTCTTGGCTCCACTGATGAATTCGATGTCGAAGTCGTACTCCAAGAGGGGTTCGAGGAATCGCATCTGTCGGTTACTGATGGATCGTTGTTCTAGTGCGTGCTTGACGGTGCGGTGATCACAGAAGATCGTGAAGTGACCTCCTGCCAGGTAGTGGTGCCAGTGCCGTATTGCTTCCTTCACTCCCAGCAGTTCTCGTTCGTAGGCTGAGTAGCGTGATTCTGGGCCGGTGAGCTTGCGAGAGTAGTATGCGATCGTTCGTGCTGTGGTTTTCCCGTTGTATTGTTGCTCCTGCTGTAGTGTTGCTCCCAGCGCGTAGTTGGACGCGTCGACCATCACTTTGAACTCTCGATTCCCTGATTCTGGTGCCACAATGACTGGATCTTGACATAGGCGGTGTTTGACGTCTTCGAATGCTTCCTGTAGTGAGGGATCTTCGTTCCAAATGCGACGAAAAGCGTGTGGTCGGAGGTTTGTCGTGGCGTGTAATCCGGCTGTGAGGAATGCGAATTTCTTGATGAATCTTCGGTAGAATCCCGCTAGTCCCAGGAATCCAGCTAGCTCTGTGCCATTCTTCGGTGTCGGCCAATCTCGGACTGCTTTGACTTTCTCTTCTATCATGTGTATCCCTTCTTTATCAATTTTGTAACCAAGGAAATGTGTGCTGGTGGCTGCGAATGTGCACTTGCTGGGCTTCAATTTGAGGTTTGCTGCTGAGATCGCTTGTAAAACTGCGTCCAATTGTTGTCGGTGCCTGGTGTGGGCATCTTCTTCTGACTCTCCTTCCATTGCCTTTGTATATACTAAGATGTCATCTAGATATACTAGGCAGTAGCCTTGGTCGATATGTTCTTTTAATATTGCTGACATGAGTCGCATGAAGAATGATGGTGCGTTAGCTAGACCAAACGGCACCATATTCCATTGATACAACCCATCTGGCGTAATGAAGGCTGTCTTCTCGCGATCCTCCTCTCTGACTCCCAGTTGGTGATACCCGCTATGCATATCCATCTTGGAGAATATCACACTGCCGTGGAGACGATCGATTAGCTCCTCTGGATGGGGTAGCGGAAACCGGTCTTTGTAGGTGATGGAGTTAAGAGCTCGATAGTCTACACACATTCTCAGTTTGGCGGGGCTGCCGTTATACGTTGGTCTCTTTACGAACAACACTGGTGCTGCGTATGGTGATTCGGAGGGCTCAATGTATCCTTTCTTCATGAGATGCTTGATGTGCGTATCGAGGAAGTCGCGTTCTTCATGTGATATCCGGTACGGGGTACGGTGCGGCGGCTGGTGGGGCATCGTTCGAATTGCGAGTTGCGGTAGTTGACTTGGTGGTGTGCCTGTTGGCTCGTCGAAGAGTGTTGGATACTTGCTTTGGATTGCTTCGAGTGTTGTTGGCTCTGTAGCTATTGGTGCGGTTTGAATCAAGTTGGCGTGTAGTATGTATACTTCATCTCCCTTTTGTATTTTGCTTGCTTCAATGGTTGGTATTCCGTATGATCTGCTCTTGCGGATTTGATGGTGTGAGCGGGGGAGGACGTTTGCTGGTATGTTGTGGACGCCGTAGGTCACCGATTCCTGATCTTCCACTGTTATCACTGCGTGTAGTGTAGGCTGTGATGAGGACTGGTGTCCTTGGAGCGTGATGTTGCTGTCTTTGAGATGCACTGTTTTAGCTCGAGAATCTGCCACTGCTCCAACGCGTTCCTGCCAGTCCATTCCTAGGATTATGTCGTAGGTTGACAAGTCATACAGTGTAAAGGTGATAGATGTGTTGAATGTGTTGCTCTCGTCATCAATCAGTGCAATTGGGAGTGTAATACGTCGACGTAGTTGCTTGTCGCTGGTGGTTGTTGCTTGCCGTACTTTCATGTAACCGTCAGTGGATATGGGAATTCCCGTGCGGTTGGATAGCTCTTCGCCGAGTGTAGTTTTGATGAAGCAGTTTGATGCACCGTTGTCTAATAGAGATCGCACGCGAGTTGTCATGGTTGGAAGAGCAGCTTGAAGGATGATTTGTCTATTGCTATCGATAGAGTTGAGACTAAGCTCCACAGGTTCCGTAGGCTCCATCTCTTGCTTTCCTTCTCCCCCCTTTTCTCCTCCTCTCCACCATGACTTTGCGAGGACGTCAGCTTGCGTGCTGCGCTGCGTCCTTAGGCTTTTCCCGCCTTCTCGGTCTTTTCCTCCTTCTTGGCTTGAGACTGACTGCATTTCTTGACCATCTCGAGGACCTGCTTCTTTAGCGGACAGTCTGCCCAGAAGTGCTCGCCATCGTTGCAGAGGTGACAGTTGTAGGTGCGGTTGGTGTTGAATCCTCCTCTGTATCCTCCTCCTCTATTCCATCCTCCTCTGCCGCGGTTGTTGGATCCTCCTCTGTTGCTGCTTTGTTGAGTGTTGCTGCTTGAGACTGCGTTGATTTCCTCTGTGTCGGAATCGTCCTCCGCGTCGCTGGCTTCGACGTTGTTGACCGTCGGCTTGTGTACTTTCTTCCCCTTGAGGTGAGCCGGTTTCTTGGAGGTGGTTGACGTGGACTTCTCCGGTTGAGGGCGGATTGCCATGAGGCGAGCTGTGCTCTTCATGAGCGTATCGAGGTTGAGGCCGTCGGCGTTGGTCAATGTCGCCGTCGTGAGTGCTGCTATGATGTGTGGGTCTCGGATCTTGCGATAGTAGATCTTGAAGTATTGGTTTTCCTCCTTCAGCTCGGTCAACTCGTCGTAGTCCATGAGTTCCAGAATGGCTCGATAACGGTCGTTAAACTGGTTGATCTCGTATGCTTTCATATCCATGCGTTCGAGCTTGGTGGTGAGGTGCAGATTGGCGTTGACTGGGACCCATTCTTGCTTGAATGCGGTGATGAAGTTATCCCAGGTCTTATCCTCTTCGCGTGTCGCTTTCATCCAGGTATCTGTTGCCCAACGGTGTACTGATCCTGCCATGTAGGATATCGCGTATTCGATCTTCTGAATGTCGGAAAACCCGCGTAGAACTCGAACGTGATGGTTGAGCGTCTTGATGTATTTGAAGATGGCTTCAACGTCAGATCCTCCTTCGTATGCTGTAAGCCCGGTTGCTTGAAGCTGCGTTCGGTATTGCTTGGGAACGGTGATGTCGACGGTAGTTGAGTCCCATCCGCTGAAGTCGAAGGAATCTCTGTACGTATCGGCTTTCCTGTTGCGCATGGTGATGATGCTTTTGGTGAGACGTAGGTTCTCTTGTTGCGAGTCGTCGAGTTGCTTTTTGAGCTTTCGTGCTTCGGCTTTGGCTGTGTCGCGGTCGTCACAAGCTTCCTCGAACTCTGCGATGGATGCGAGAATCCGAGCTCTCAATTCTTCGAATTTGTAGTTGACTGCCGTGCCGCTGTTGACTGCGTTCGTCTTCTCGGCTTCGTTGGTATCGTAGACCCATGTGAGGAGTGCTTCGTCGAGGGCTTCGTTGCTTTCCTTGATGGCGGTGCGTAATCCGTTATGAGCTCCTAGAGGCGTGATTGCTGTCACTAGTGCGGGGTCTAGTGGTACCGTGACGCATTCGTACATGGGTTCTGGAAATTCGTCGTCATCTTCCGATAGAGTGTTGAGTGGTTTGAAGAGCGATGAGCGTCTTCTGCTGCTAGGGCTTCCAGTTGACGTAGTCGTAAAGGGGGACTTGTAATCTGGTGCTGGTTTAATGTCGGCCTTCTCCGAGCTTTTGTTATCGTTTGCCATCGTGATGCTTGGCGGTTACCGCACGTGGATCGTGGGCTTTTTGGAGTCGTGATGTTGACTTTTTCCTCGATCAAGACGTTCTTTGGAAACGAAACGAAGTGTTGCTACCAGTTGTAGTGAAATGTAATGATGATTGTCTATCTAGGACCTTCAGGTCGATATATCCTATGCCTCGTTCTCCGTTTGTATCTAGGTTATAGCCCTTCCCGTCTCTACTAGCTTCTCTAGCCACTTCTAAGCCACAGTTCACTCGTGATCCCCACACGATGATTCAATTGACAAGCAGTGCACTTTGTCCAGCTCCACCGGTCCCATCGACTTGCAGTGAATTCTGCGCAAGCTTGGGCCATTCTATCTGCCGAAAGTAAATCGAAAGGGCGATTATGAAGTCTCCAAAAGTCTCCAAAACCTCTCAGTAGATTCCAAGAGGTCCTCTGAGTTTTGTGACTGCACCCTCGAATGCCAATAGTCCAACTACGTCCTATACTGTATTTGATGGAACTTGACATCCAGACCATACATAGTCGATATCCACCTTTCCATCTGCAAGCAGGTCCATGATGTTCTGGTTTGTACTGTATCCAGCTGTAACTGTCGCAAAGGACTGGCTTCTGGGAGCGGGATGACAAGGTAGCCGACAAACTTGGTGATATTCGGGTGCAGGTTCGGTATCTTCGAGTTTCCGGCCCACGCCTTCGGTTGTAAGATCTTCTTCCATTGATATGGGTTGAAGCAGCTGTGGTGTATTTCGAAGGGAGAGCGCCTGATGTTGGGTAGAGGTAAGGCTGAAGGTGGTGGTGATATGATGGTGTGGGTGATGTTGGACTTGATGGACTCGCTATTATACTGGCGTCCTCTTTTGTCGTGGATGATAGTCGTTGTGTGGCATACGTCGAATTGTTGGGACGGCTGGCTTGTACTTGTTGCATCTTGTAACTTTGGGATTTGAGACTGCTCGAGGAGGTGAAGCCGTGGACAAGGGGACGTGCAAATTGAGTCGTGCGAGGGAGGAGAGACCGAATTAATTGCTGGCCAGAGGTTGAAGGATTGATGGCGAGGTTGTCGGCGGACTGGAAACAGAGGGGAAGGAATCAGGGTGATGTTTGTTTGTGACGGCAAGGTAAAGAGAGTAATACTTCGGTTCTTGGAGGTCGCAAAGTTTAAAACTTGCTGATGGAAGATATATCTACGTCCTGAAAGTTGATGGATAGGGTAGAAATTGCCGTAAGGAAAAGTATGGTGTCGAAGTTGGAAAGTGGGGATGTTGTCGTTTAAACCGTATGCTGGGCTGACTTTGGTGGTTGCTGAGGTTGAAGGTGACGGATGTGAACTGCAGGAAGAAGGAGAGTGCTTCTTGCCGTGAAATATTGAAGAGACAGTTATTACTTAATGAGGGATAATCTAACCAAGTGCCGAAAGCTCGAACACTTCAAAACTGGCTGTATTCTCATATACGGCCATAGATAGAGGACTATACGGGATCCCGTCAGCTCTCCCAAAGTCAAGCTTCTAATCGTCGAGTTAGTACTGTGGTGGGTGACCATATGGGAATCCTTGGTGCTGTATGTAATTTTCCCAAAGGGATGTTTTTCCGTTGTTTTGTTCTTTGGGTAGCTTGCATTTGTCCAGCTTTAGGCACTAAAAAGCCCACGAGCTTCCGTGTACGGCCACAGATTGAAGAATATACGGGATCCCGTCTGCTCTCCCCTAGTCAAGCTCCTAATCGCCGAGTTAGTACCCTGGTGGGTGACCACATGGGAATCCTCGGTGCTGTACGTCTTTTGATCTTCGGGGGATATCCTTCTTTTTCTCTCCCTGTTGAGGCCGGTCACGTGAGTTTAGCTTTTAACTGCTAATAACTCTTGCAGTTTTACTCCTACCGGTATTTGGAGACCAGCCCTGCGCGCGCCCGGATGTGCTGCCTGTGCTGGTAACGATTACCAAACTCCCGGGTAGCTTGCACAGCTCCAGGGCCGCGAATTGTCCAAATGTCACGTGATACTTTTTCGTAGATTGCTAAAAGCTCCTTCAGTTTTGAATTAATCCGTGAGCAGTGCAAGGTGGTTCCACTTGCAATTTGCTCAAGATCATAGACAGTAAGATTCCCCAGTATCCATGTATGGCCATAGACTGAAGAACGCACCGGATCCCGTCCGCTCTCCTAAAGTTAACCTTCTGATCGCCCAGTTAGTACTGTGGTGGGTGACCATACAGGAATCCTGGGTGCTGTACATTTGGGTTTCAGAACTTATCTTTTCCATTCTCTAAAAGTAGAAGAGTAATACATGCTGCAGCATCGCTATGTACGGCCATAGACTGCAGCAAACACGGGATCCCGTCCGATCTCCCTTAGTTAACCTTCAGATCGCCCAGCTAGTACTACGGTGGGCGACCACGTAGGAATCCTGGGTGCTGTACTTTTTGGCCTTCCAAACACTTCCGCCCCAAAGCTAAGTAGGATGTATTACCACATGTCGATACAGCGTCATGTACGGCCATAGACTGAAGAAAGCACGGGATCCCGTCCGATCTCCCATAGTTAACCCGCTGTTCGCTCAGTCAGTACTGCGGTAGGTGACCACGCAGGAATCCTGAGTGCTGTATGTTTTTCCTCGCCTTTTTGAACTGGGGATCGGCAGGGTGTTGATCAGTGCATGAACTGAAATTCATCAACATGCAGGCCGATTCCTATCGATCATCAGATTAGTGGAAGTCGTTTGTGGACGGGAAGCATGCTCACCGAGATCATAGCATCCAAATTCCCCCTGAATCATTATCCAGAAACTGGCCTGTTAACGCTTGCTCTATAACTTGTGCTGAAGGAGTGAGGTCATGTACGGTCAAAGACTGAAGCAAGCACAGGATCCCGTCCGCTCTCCCAGCGTTAAGCCTCTGATCGCTCAGCTAGTACTACGGTGGGTGACCACGTAGGAATCCAGGGTGCTGTACGTCTTTTTTGGACTCCTTGCACTGACAGCCTGAGTCTTAACGACTTGATGCTGATTAGATTCCCATCGCGATTCCCGAACGTATAGGTCGATTCCTATTGCCAGGTTAGCGAGAACCATGAGTGGACGAGAAGCATGCTCACCGAGCTTGGAGGATCCCCTTAGACCCGACTTTCAGTTGAACCCTTTTCAAAGAATGATGAAGGAGTACGGACATGTACGGCCATAGACTGAAGAAAGCACTGGATCCCGTCCGCTCTCCTAACGTTAACCTTCAGATCGCCCAGCCAGTAATGCGGTGGGTGACCACTCAGGAACCTTGAGTGCTGTATGCTTTTGTTCTTGGAGACGGGCGAAAGTAAACCATCGGTGTAAGCCTTCTTTGCCTTTTGATCTCTTTTGCAAAAGCCAAGCGTTCAATTCTAAGCATCATGCCGAAGATGGCTGTCATGTACGGCCATAGACTGAAGAGACCACTGGATCACGTCCGCTCTCCCACAGTTAACCTTCTGATCGCTCAATCAGTACTGCGGTGGGTGACCACTCAGGAAGCCTGGGTGCTGTATGCTTTTGGTGTTCTCGTCGGCATCATTATCGCTGTCTGGGAATGAGTCAAGGTAAGACTCGAGGCCGATCTAACAGCACTGAGCTTTTTGGCTTTCGGGATGTCCGATAAGTTTTGTCAGTATGTATTAAATGCACGGAAAAGAACACCATACGGCCATAGATAGAAGAAAGCACTGGATCCCGTCCGCTCTCCAAACGTTAAACTTCTAATCGCCCAATCAGTACTGAGGTGGGTGACCACGCGGGCACCGTGGGTGCTGTCTGGCTGGTTGTGCAGGTTTTGAAGTCGGCATGATGTGGAGTGTACGAAAATTGAAGACTCGAAATCGGATCCTCGACGCTGAACCTTTTGACTCGAGTGTATCTTCTTTCCATGAAGACATTTCGAGGCGTGTCAAACCTGTACCAATGCATACGGCCATAGATTGAAGAGAACACTGGATCCCGTCCGCTCTCCCAACGTTAACCTTCTAATCGCCCAATCAGTACTGCGGTGGGTGACCACGCGGGAATCTTGGGTGCTGTATGCTCTTGGATATCGTTTTTTGGCCTTGTCCTGCCAGCCATAGTAGGCTCCAGAATCCAAACCACCCCTCGAGTTCCTCAAATGCATCGGCTCCTAGTACCACCAGGTCAGATAGGCAAGCCGGGGTCTAACCTTTGATTCCGAGTTCCATCGCATAGGGCGGATATGGACGGCAAAGCCAAACGAAGAGACACATACGGCCATAGATTGAAGCCAGCACAGGATCCCGTCCGCTCTCCAAACGTTAACCTTCTAATCGCCGGGCTAGTACTGCGGTGGGTGACCACGTGGGAATCCTTGGTGCTGTATGTCGTCGATATTGTTTTTGTTCCTGGGGACGACGGAGACTGTACTAAGAACAGACAATTCGATATGTATCTACACTCCAGTCAGCAGTCGTTATGACGCCGAGATTTTCCTTCTCCTTAACGTCAACCGACCATACCCTCTGTACTGTCTGTTTTGGGGTCGTATCGAGACGCCATGTCGCTGGAGGTGGTTGTTCTGATTTGCTTTGGCGGGGTCGATCGAGAAGCTTTGTTGGAGACCTAGTGGCATGTACGGCCATAGATTGAAGAAAGCACGGGATCCCGTCTGATCTCCCAGAGTTAACCTTCTAATCGCCGGGCTAGTACTGCGGTGGGTGACCACGCGGGAATCCTCGGTGCTGTATGTTTTTGGCATTTTGCACCACTATTCGACAGGTCCGAACCGCATCGATGTTGGAATAAACATGTCGACGGGTAACTATACACATTCAGTACTCGTCATGATGCTGAGGTTTCCCTTACCGTTATCCGTTCAAGCAGATCAAAAACACAAGTCGAAAGCTCATCTCCATACAAACGCACCATCATATGCGCCAGGGATATCTCAACAGGGTATCGTAGCATCACAAAAGCACCGAATGACAAGAACGGGAATAAGGTCAGGCACAGAAAACGTAGAAGGATATCAACCAGAAACTGATAATAATTGGTACAAAAGCTCGCCAAAAACCAACCCTCATTAACAAGCAAAAAAAAGGCATAGATATAAAGCGTCAAACCCATCAAAAAGCACAAAAACGCAATCAAGATATTAACCTCTACTCCACCACCACTTTTTCCAAAAGCGCAATTCAACCCAAGCAAGCCATAACATAACGCATCCAGAAAGTAATCGGTCGTAATACACCCCCTCATTTCTACACACCCCCTCACAACATACGTCCCCATTTAGATGCCCGCGAATTTCTTGGCCGCCTCCCAAGTCCCATCGGGCGTTCCCTTCTGCAAGAGCGCGATCTTGCCGTCCTTGGTGACGGCAAAGACGCTTCGTTCGGTGCTGGTCTTCTTGCCGGAGGTCTTCTTGATGCCGAACGCCTCGTGGAGGGTGTATTCCTCGTCGCAGAGGAGCGGGTAGGTGAGTTTCTGGTTGGTGACGAACGCCTTATTTTTCTTTGGGGCGTCGCCGGAGAGGCCGAATATGGAGTAGCCGGCGGTGGTGAAGGCGGTGTGGGAGTCGCGGAAGTGGCAGGCTTGCTTGGTGCCTAGAGGAGGGGGTGGGATGTCAGTATGGGGTAATTGATTGATGTGGAAGTAGGAATTGAGGGGTGAACTTACAGCCAGGTGTAGAGGCAGCAGGATAAGCAAAGACGATAATCCCCTTCTCACTCTTCTCCAACAACGTCTTCAAGCTCGTACTCTCGCCCTCCTCCGTCTTGACACCTGCCAATTCCTCCGGGATCGAATCCCCCACCTTCAACAACGTAACCGTCTTCTTCTCCTCAGCCGGCTTCTCATCCGCCTTCTTCTCCTCAACTGGCTTTTCCTCCACCGCAGCAGCAGCAGCAGCGTCCTTCTTCTCCTCAGCCGCCGCCGCCGCAGCAGCTTTCTTCTCCTCGGCCGCAGCCTTCTTCTCCTCAGCTGCTACCTTCTTCTCCTCCGCAACCTTCTCCTTCTTCTCCTGCGCCGCCGTCTTCTTCTTCTCCTTTGGCTCCTTCACCTCCGTCTTCTTGGCCGCAGCCGTCTTTGCGGCCGCAGCGGGAGTGGCCTTGCTCTCCTTGTCCTCGGTAGCGGGCGCTACCGCATCCTCAACAGCAGCAACGACCTTCTCGGCAGTGGTGACGACAGCGTCCTTGACGCGTTTTGAGGCCGGGGCGGCCTTTGGCTTTGCGGCGGCCTTGGCGGCGGGCTTGTTATCGGCCTTTGCGTCGGCGGTGGATTTGGTGCGTTTGACGCGGGGAGGGGGTGGGGGTGGGGGGGTTTTGCGTTTGCGGAGTTCCATGGGCATTTTGGGCGGTTGTGTTGGTGTGTGGTGTGTTGTGGTGTGGTGTTTTTACGTGTTCAATTGGGAACACAATAGGAAGGACGTGTTGTTTGTTGTTTGTGGGAAAATTGGAGGGAAGAAAGAGGGTGGGAAGGAGGGATGGGGAGGGAGGGGGGTTTTATACTGTATTGGGGGTTTTTTGGGGACGACGACGTGGACGTATCAATCAATCGGCGGTGGTGGGAATTGATGCAATTGGGAATTGTGATATGCGGTGGTGCGGGAAGGGGAATGGAGGGTGGGTTATGCCCGAGTTGGGTTAGGGGGGGAGGGGATCGAGAAGTGCCGGATTCACAGGGGCCAAATCTGCTGCTTCAAGTTGTGGGAATTCAATTTTTGGAGACTCGACTCGACTCGACTCGAGGGACTGCTTTCTCTTCGAAGGCGTTGTTGCTGGGGAAGCAGAAGTGTCAACAAAGTCAAAACAAACGGAAATTAACAACAAGTATGGGCCCATCCTTTCCCAGCGGTGCTACATAAGTTACGAACTCTCAATCTCGGATCCAATAACACTCATTGTCCTTCCTTATTAAAAAGCGTGTTATTATCGTGAGCGTAACGCTCCGTTTGTGCATTCAGTTATCTAAGTTCTTCGGTAAAGACCCAGATCACATCATGTTCGATATTTGTTGCAGCAACCAAGTTAGTTATGCGCACAGTACTTACTTATGCTTGCAAGGTTGCGATTGCGATAAAAAAAAAATTCACCACCTGCAGTGCAGCTTGCACAACACGATGGATGGGGCGCCGCTCAGGCTGTTCAGGGGATGGCGGAGAGCCGTGGGTAAGCTAGATTAGTGAGGGCTTCGGTACGGTTTATGCAGTTGCTCCTCCACTGGCAGGGCGCCGGCGGCGTATTGATACTGTACGAGCTTTTTTTCCGTATCAAAACGTCCACTTCTTCTTCTTCTTCTTCTTCTTCTTCTTCGAAGCATGGAAGCTACAAGTACTCGTACATAAGTATGGGTGAAGAAGTCCATGAAGCATAGCCGCACTTGGGGAACTTTCGAGCTGTCCAGGGCAAGCAAGGCGCCGAAGTTGTTCCTGGCGTCGTGTTGCGCAGCGTCTGGAAAGATGCGTTAATTCATGCGAGCAAACGGAATCGTGACGAACCGCCGGTCCCAGCCAACACCGACCGAGTGACCCCTTGATACTCCATACTCTTCCTCAAAACTTCTTTGATCAGCTTCTCAAAACTTCGTAGCAGTAAACAGATACAGTATCGAGACAGTATCGTGATTCATACTCTGCAATCCTTCGTGCGTTATGTGGGATCGATTTCTCAGACCCATGCCAATGAACCGCACAGCAAGAAAGTGCGGCTACAGTATGTACGAAGTTCGCATTGTTTTGGTTGACCGCAGCAATAGAAACACAAGCAGTACAAGTACGTCGTAGATCATTGATCAGCACTGCAGACGATCAGGATCCCTCCGGATCCACGCCGGACAGTGTGGCCATTTATAAACCAACCTGTTCGCCAGCCTCCGTCGTTTCGAGCTTGAAGCACTAATTATCCAGCAGCTCAGGAAACAGCATCCATGATATCAGATAGACTCTCTCTTCTGAAGAGACGAATCGAAAGGCAGCCATCATACTTCGTAGCACGAAACGATACAGAGCACCATTCAGTTCTTTGTTTACATCCACGTCTCTCCCTCCACCACCACCGCTCACACATGTTCTCCTGCGCGTCCTGAAACTGCCGAATTGCGCCTGCGGGATGATTGGCTGTAAGAAATCCTGAGGAACCTTAGTTGGACGTCGTGCAACTTAACGCCTCGATACTATGATATCACGTTTTCCCGGTCTGCCAGACGAGCCAGATATATCAGCAGCCAAATTTCACCAAATTGCAAGCGTAAAGTAACGATAAGTTCAGATCGGTCAACGTTTTGTCTCATTCAACTTCATTCATTCCCATTACCCCAACTCCCATCGACTAGATCGCATCCACCCACCGCCACTGCCACCACAGTTCCGAAAGAGAAAATATCAACACAATGAAACCCCCGGCCCGAGAGGTCACACTTCTCGACATTGAGTCGATGATGCGTTCTCGGTCCATGCTCAGATGAGCCCCAATGTTACAAGATCCCCCAGAGCATGTTGCGATAGCTCATAAGTTTTGTCCACCAAGCCAACCACAGAAAATAACCAAACTGGAGGCAAGGAAGGGGTATCGACAGCACCGGATGGATGGGATCTCTAAACGGTCCTGAATGTGAGCCAACGAAAGAGACGAGGAAGTAGAAGGTTATGCACTAATCTAGTCCTCGACTCAACCGTAGCCCTCTGCTCATGACCGTTTCCCCATCCGGTTCACGTTAGAGTAGAACCCCATGCTGCAATACCCCGACCCTGTAACCAACTGGCAAAGAACCTTTTGAAGAAAACAAGTAGATATTAACCGTAGCAAGAAAATAAAAACAAACAGCAAGAAAGTAAGTATGGTAGGTAATAAAACAGACAAGAAAAAAAAAAAAAGACAAAGGAAAGCAATATAAAAACAGAAAGCGAACGATATCATCCCTCCCCACAACCACACATCAGTTCCATGTAGTGGCTTTTTCTTCCCAGAGTTGACAAGAAAAGGACAAATCTCCCTCTACCTTCCCATGATCGTAGAAGAAGTAGCAAGTTGATGAGACCCTGCTCTCAGCCATACAACGACAAACAAAACAAGACCAGATCCAAAGGGATAATGCGTGTTACAACAAGCACTTTCACCCTTCATCACCGACGAGCCAGTTCGAAGCCATAGCAGGACAAGAAAAGAAAAAGCCCACCCACACCAGAACATCACTCAACTCTTCACCATTCTTCCTTCATTTTTTTCCATCGACACGCGACGTTCGAGTAAGCACCCTGTTGTTTATAGGATACCCCAAACATCCTCCGCAGCGTGGCAGAATTTACTGCAGGCTACCGAGGCGGACAAAGAGTAATGGCTGACACCAATCTTCTCATCAACCCATCCATCGGCAAAGTCATCCTTTCCTTTAGCCATAGCACCGACGACGACACAGATGCTCTCATCCTCATCGAGACCCTGGACGTACTCTCTGACGTTGTAGACTGGAGCTTCCCATGAGAGGGTAACCTTGCGGCAGTTTGGTGGGAGGTACTGTGTGACGGGGTTCTTGATGACGCGGAGGAGCTTCTCGGGGGATGTGGTGGAGCGGATAGAGAGCTTGTGGAGAAGTTGGACCATGAGACCTGCGAAACGCTTGAATGTACGAGGAATGCGCACGGTAGGGTTGACCTCGATGAGGACACCTTTCGTCGATTGGATGTAGACTTGGAGCTTGCCGGCCTTGTTGAGGGGAGAATCCAAGAGTGTTAGGAGGCACTATACGTTCCGACCAGATGATCCCGTCCGTTAGCGTTGATCCTTTTTTCTATCCGTCTCCGAGAATGCCATAGCGAATGCCCATCCTCCTGTTCCGGCCAACACCGATAGCGTTCTTCGCATTTCGCCTGAGCCCGCCCTAGGAAAGAATTCCGTACCTGATGCAAAATATCGGGTCTAGCATCACTGATATCCCGACCCATCTTCTTCAGCACACCAATGTGATCGTCCGAGTTGAGCAACACGTATTTCTCTCCTCCACCCTGAGCATTGACCTTGTGTGTCTCCAAGCAAGCCTGGGCCAGTACGACAATCAACCGCTTCGTGGACTTGTCATTCTGCGAGATTGGGGTGGCCTGTGTAGCTGTGACGGACGGGAGTGGTGGGAGCGACTGAGTTCTTGGTCTCTTTCTGTGAGGCGACGACATTGCTAAGCCCGAAGGTGCTGCCTGTTGTTCTGTTGGAGAAGCCGTTTTGAAGGTTGTTGGGGGGTAAGTGCTGAAAGCGTTTCGTTGAGGATGGTGGTCCTTTAGTGAGAGATGGCGATGGTCGTTGATAGATTGATGTGGTGTAGCGAAGATGTCCAAGGATCTGTTGATGTTAACGAGCTGCTCCTGTCGATAGTTGTTCCTTCTCCGAACTCCGTGTGGGGAAAGAGTTTATTTTACTTACCAAAGAGAAGATTCAGTAACGATCGAGAAAGATGAAACTATTCGTTTGTGCCAGATGGTATCGATCAGCTAGAATGTCAAAGTTTTCCTCAATTGAGATGGTTAGTAACCCGGCTACGACACTTGTCGACTAAAGTCTGGTAGTTAAGAGCAGAATTTTCACACGGACGAGAAAATAAGGAAGCTGTCGAATGAAAGGGAAAGGGAATTGGATATCGGGACGAGACGAGAGGATGTGAGGGAGATGGGAAGGACGATGGCTTCGTTTTTGTTGAGGGCTTTGTCCAACCTTTTTTTTTCGCCAAATTTTTTAGAGAAGCACTCTTTTTAGTGGCCCGCGTTTTACCGTTCTCTGAAGCGGGGATATCACGTGAAACTGGGCAGGGTCCAGCCGAAGCTTTTCCGTCACACACACGCTAAACGGACACCGAACCCGAGACAAGAGACAAGTTCGTAGGCCGAAAAGTCTTGGGGCTTGGAGATCTAGGCTCGTTCTGGTAGTCTTTCAACAGTACTGGGTATCTTGCGAGGCTCCATGGGGCCCTGCAGATGAATTTGAGTGGTGGACACCCTGACCGTGAGCGTCGTTGGCTGACCTTGACCTACAGAAACAAACGAGAGTCTTGCGGGAAGACGGAAACGCCCATCCACGAGGGTTAGAGCTCAAGGCACCAGGCAAAACCTATCAACTTCGTCCTTTCTGCTCGGCCATCTTGAGCGGATACCTTCTAAAGAGGCCCAACGAACAGGTTTTCTAAGTCTGGTATCAAAGCGGGAACAAACTCGTATTCAGGTTGACGCCCAGGAAACAATCAGATGGCATGGCTTGTGGGCTCAAAGCTCAGGAAGTTTCCGTGCCCTGGCCTTCAAGTTCATCTTCATTCAGATGGGATAAAGTGAACCGTCTAGCTATTGAGGACGATTGTCAGAATCTTCATCTCGCCGAGATCTCTTGGCCAATTGGTCAACTTTACCATCTTGACCGTTGCGGCACCGATATCCATCCGTCCAAATATGGCAACTTTCTCCCCCTCCTCGCTCCCAGAAGTGGTAACTTCCACCGCCTCACGCACTCTCGAAAACCAGGGTCCCAACTCCAAACCAACAAAGCAAACGAACAGTCGCAAGCTGGCCATCTTGAACGTCTTGAGAAAAACTCGGGTATCCGACCATGCCCACAATCCCACGCATTTGTCCTTCAAGATTTTGCTTTGCCAGTGTGACCAAAAAGCGGCACGGGAGTCAGACGGCAAGGAACTTATCGATCCGCCATCTTTGAGGTATCAGCGGGTAGCTCAGCCTGTCTACAGGAGGTTTCTTTGGGCTTTGATGTTGTCGATTTGGATGGGCAGCGGGAAGTGGTACCGTACCGTGCCGTGTTGCAGCAGGTATGTAGCACTTGGAGACCTTGAGGCACAGCCTTTGAGCTTTCTTGGAAAGTTGCTTGGGCGATGACCTGCCTACCGGCGTCCGCTCTGGGTTCGTAGTTACGGTTGATGTGTGAATACGGGCGCTGTTTCGATCTACTGATCATGATTACTTTGACTAAGTATCAACAATTGTTGCATGTCACTAAATCTACAGCAATTCATTCAAACGAGCCAATGTGGACAGCCTTCGTATGTACTTCAAGTTTCGAGTGGGTCATTGTAGTTCCCACATCTCGATAAACAATCAGCATAAGGCTGCATCCATAGCACTCCCTCACTCATCTCAAGATGCAATCCATCTACTCAGCCACTCCTCAAGTACACACCGGCGCAGATCGATTCCCCTCCCACCACAACGTCAATCAATGACGTCTACGGTTGATCCGCCCAAGCCCGAAGGTAACATGATGAGCTCCTCGGAAAAAATCCCATTCGCCACCCCATCTCGGCCTCGCAAGTCAGTGCGTCCTGTCAAAGCACTGATGGCGGAACGTTCGCAAACTCCCCTTTCTCCACGCGGACGCCATGCCATGGCTCTCTCGAGGTTGAAATAAGCTCTTTGCGCTCAGGAGGCGGCCGTGGACCCTATTGAAAGGAGGCTAAGTAAAGTTGCGAGTTTATTCCAACTTCCAGTCTACAGTAGAGTTCTAATCACTATCGACTTTAGGACCCGACATTTTCTCCCTCCTTCCTCATCGAAGCGAGCGTCACGATACCGTATCTCATCCTCCTCGAACCCCATGCCCATGCCCACCCAATCCGTCTAGCCCACCTTGGCTCCTTCCACAATCTGCAGGCGATCCGATTCCGAGTTAAGCCTTCCCCAAGGCCACGCTAAAAGCTGCGAAAAACAGCGCTAGTGCAGGGTTCGTCCAATCAGCGAGTGCGGAGGGGGTGCGACG
This sequence comes from Ascobolus immersus RN42, assembly GCA_003788565.2. Classification (NCBI taxonomy): domain Eukaryota; kingdom Fungi; phylum Ascomycota; class Pezizomycetes; order Pezizales; family Ascobolaceae; genus Ascobolus; species Ascobolus immersus. Next base: position 231,982 of record ML119659.1, on the reverse strand, counting down.
CGACAGGAGCTGCCAGCGAGAACGTTGCGAAAGCCGTTGCGATCCTGGCGGAGCACGCACACGGTGACGAAAACACCATAACAAAGGGTTTCGCGAGAGATAGAGAGAGGGGGGAGAAGATGATGGTCAGGATTGCGGGGCACAGCTGTGTTCAGGGTTCAATCGTCGTATTAAATATTGTTTACACTACTCGCTCGCAAAGATGCAAAAGATGAAGATTGAGATTAACTGATTCACATTTCGCAACCAAACTCGAAGGGTAGCTACTCCTTCTCCTAAAGACGCCCGTGTGAACCGCAAGAACCCAAAAAGCAATCCCAGTAACAGAAACGACCCTTAAACCGACATTTCTAAACCGAAGCAAAACACCAGCAAGTATAAAGCAGAAAAACCAAAAACACCGGAATATAAAGCGAAATGAAAAAACAGGGAAATCGAACTAAAGCCCGGCCGGGACTTGGAAAGCAAATAACTAACCGCATAAACAAGACCCTGTGGTAACTGGAAAGTATGATACAGAGAAGTAGTAATATGGGGAGTTTGGTGGAAGGAAATAGGTAATAAATCAAAGTAGAGCCCCTAGAAGCGTAATGGAGAATCATAACTCGTCCCGCTGAAGAACCGAACAAATGCGACGATGTATGGTAACCCCATGCCGAAATAAATATGATGATGATGATAGGCGGAATAGAAACAAAGAACAACGCTCCGTAAACATTTTAACCCAAGAAAGAAAAGCAAGATGCGACGCGTAAATCAACAACAAAGATCAGTCAAGATGAACGACGATTCCTTTATGATGACTTGGCGGGGGTAGCAGCCTTCTTGGGAGCGGCAGCCTTCTTCTTTGGGGCTGGCTTTGAGGTGGTAGAGGCCTTGGTGACGCGTCCGGACTTGGTGGTGGTGGTCTTGACTGGAGCTGGCTTCTCAACTGGGGCAGCAACCTTCTTAGGAGCAGCGGCCTTCTTAGCAGCTGGCTTCTTTGCGGCAGCCTTCTTAGCATCGAGGAGCTTCTTCTTAGCAGCGGCGCTCTTTGGGGCGGCAGCCTTCTTAGGGGCAGCGGCCTTCTTTGGAGCGGCATCCTTCTTTGGGGCAGCAGCCTTCTGGGAAATCAAAATCAGTATTTGGTTCATGATAGGGGTGATGGTTGAGGAGTGCGACTAACCTTAGCGGCTGGCTTCTTTGGAGCGGCAGCAGCCTTCTCCTTCTTTGCGAGCTTCACAGTTCCGGATGGGCCCTTTGGCTGAACAAATTCGCCCTTCTCGACACCACGGCGGAGAGCCTGGTTGAACTGGACATCAAAGTTGTCCTTGACCTTGAAGTTGCTCTGGATAAACTTCTTGATGGCCTGGCGACTATCGGAGAAGATATGTTAGCAACTATCGCTTCCAAGAATCGCGCACACGTCGGAAGATAGGGAACTTACGAAGAACCATTGCGCTCCTTCAACTCAGTAATGGCCTTGGTGAGCATCTCCTTGTAGGAAGGGTGCTCAGGGGCGGCAGCGGGCTTCTTTGGGGCAGCCTTCTTGGCTGGAGTAGCAGCAGCGGATGCGGTAGCGGCGGCCATTGCGATGTTTTGGTTTTGGTGGGGGAAAAAAGGTGGATTAAGGTGAGGTGGTGGACGGAAAGGTCGAGCGGGTGGTCAAGCTTAAAAGCTGATGAAAATTGGAGGGGGATATCGGGAGTTTTGGTCGGGTTGAAAGGGTATCGTTTTGATGATAGAAGAAGAAAGGCGGGGTTGGGTGGGAATGGGTCGGCTTTTGTACTTCGTCGGTTGAGATGGGCTAGGTCGCTACATCAATGCTTCAAGCCCAAAAAATAAATAAAATCAAGTGGCACACACCCCAGGCTCCGCCCACCCACACCGGGAAAAAATGCTTCAATTTTAAATGGGCTATTCTTTTAATTCGGAAACTTAGGTCCCATGTCGGGGCCCTCAGAATTAGTTGATCCAGCACACACCCCACCCCCCCGAATTCTGCTCTTTTCCCTTCTTCACTTCTTCATCCTCGAAGACCTTCTCCGTTTCCGCTTGTTGTAGTCCGTATGGCTGTGTGCTGGCATGGCTGCCTTGTTGCAACATGATGTCCCTGGCTTGCATATCGTATTGTGAGGATTATAACCACTATCATTCGAGAATATAGACACCATATGCTTCATGGGATGCATCAAGCTCGATGGTGGAGGAGAAGCTGCGATTCTCCTATCCCATGGAGAGCCAGATGGCCATATTGCAACCGGCTTTTTGGAATAGTAAGAATACGAGGAAGCCGATATACGAGTAGAGGAAAGCCGAATACATATGAATACTTTATAACTCCAGAGTTGGGTTGATATTGATGGATATCGTGAGAGTTGAGAATGCTTCAAGATGGAAAAGTTGGGTTGTTATGATTTTTCGTCGACGCGATCGCGAGATTTTGACAACGGATCAACGGAATTTCTTCGAGCAAGTTTTGGCTTGATTCTGGCGAGAGATCTTCTCTTGATCCCAAGATTCCATCATGAACTTTTGGTAAGGAATGTACATGATCCTGCTCTCAATATATGGTGGGCATCATGATTATCGTGATGGTGGTGAGGCTTCGCAAGTCGCGAAACGCTTGAAGCATCCCCCCTCTTCCCCCGGAATCCCTCCTTTTTTTCTCCTCTTTGCCGGGTGATTAGACCCTGAGTTTGCTCCCTTTGATTGGTATTTTCCCATAGAAAACATAAAGGCCAAAATGATTCACTATTTCGACCATGAGAGCTCCTTTGAATCCGATATTATCGGGTAGTTGTTTGGATGCGCCGCTGCGGTTTGTGAACCCCATCTCACGAGCGATCACGAGGCGGTATTCAACTGCATTATCGGCTTTTATGCTCCGACACCACATTGCTGATTTCTTATTTGGCTTCCAAAGAATAGTAGAACTTTCGGCGATAAGCTCAATGTATTATTTGACTCTACTTTTGTGGTTGCGGTGTTGATATTCCTCGAAGAAGGAGTTGGTGATGCTTCTCGTTTGCTGTTTCGTTGGTTGAAGCGTCAAGAAGTCTCACATCCCTCTTGCCCACCATGCCTCGGGAGTGCTCAACAAGGCTTCCGAGAAGAAGAGGAGCATATAGATCTGTTTGAATAGTATCAGTAATCTGAACTATTCAAGCGCCTTAAAATGACACCGATATTTGACCCACCTATGCGTTGCCTACTTGTGATGGGTTGGTGTTGATTTTGAAGCGGAATTCTGGAGATGATGCTTCAGCGGATTGTCACTCTCAAACGGCATTAGGAATATGAAATAGCTAAGAATGCGCTCCGAGGCCACCGGATCCGTACCATTCTATTCTCCAAAGAAGGCGCATTCCTACTAATGTAATAAACTTGCCTTCCGAGCGTTCCGAAGTGGTGTTGTGGGCCAAATTTGTTGCTGTGTGGAATTGGACAGCTTGGTGTTCAACATGAAGCCGACACGAGTTTCGACGCTTCAAACGAAATTTCGCCATAACTCGACCATTTCTCGCTCCGAACCCTTCAAACTGCATCAGATATCTTTATGAAGCGCCTGTAATCCAGAGGCCTCTCAAGTTTCATGTTACCGAGAGTTGTGGTTGGAATACTGTGAAATATCCGTTTGGGCACCTGTCGAGAGGCCGGAGTCGCAAAAGGAACATCTTGAACGACAACGAAAAGTCGAAATTCTGTAACGGGAAAACGAGTTGCTCCGGTGCGGTTTTCTTTATACCATATTAACTTTTAGTCCTCAACAATTCTACTCCCAAAATACCGAGATTCTAGCGATTCTTTCAATGTTGACCTGCACCAGATGTTTTGCGGCTTCATGAATCCTCATGGAGGGACAACTCAAATGTGGGATGCTCTGGCCAATGCCATGACGTGGGAAGTCTTTCTTGGCAGTGTAACATTGGCATCCTCCGCGCGGTTATCGTTCAATATCACGTGTTTAAGCGGTTATCTCGAGCTGCCAACTCCGAGACAGCAGCAAGACAGGGGGCCAACGCTTGGTGCCGATCTAGTTTCCCAAAGATTCCATGGACCACCAAACATCAAGGCCTCCCCCTCGACTCGCCTCACGCTCGCCTGTCACAAGTAACATGTCACACATTTTGAGCTGCATAGGCTGTGACCTGGCTCCTATTCAGCCCACCCATTCTCATGTTGCACCCAAAATTAACCTTCTTTCTAAGCAGTGTGTATTTTTGTGGGATTGCTGCAAGCCATCAGACGCAGTTGGTATCCAGCTCGCATCAGCATGACAAAAGCCTCCCGCTGCTCGTGACCACGGCGTCATTCGTTTGGCTCGTGCTGCCTGGCTGGATGACCAAGCAAAAACGTGCCAAGGCTACAGCCCCTCGGACCTAAAGCGTGCCTTCATCAAAATCGGTCCTTTCGCTCAAGCACTTCCCCTCTTCTCTTTCTCTTGAGTTCTCTACTCGTCACCATACACCCGCCACCAACACCACCACCGCTTCAACAAAACACCTTTCCTTTCATCGTTCATTCTTTTGTCGTTGTTCACCAACGTGTAAGTTGCCTCCGTGATACTGATTTCGAATATAAATTCTGCCGGATTCTCCGTCTGCTCCCACTCTCTCCTTCCCCCACCGCAACCTCCAGAGAAGACCCCTGGATACCCCACGATAGTCAACAAACGCGACATCACGTTTAGGCCGTTGGATCTTGCAAGAGTCTAACATCTACCTTCAGAAAGCCCGTTTTCACCACAACAACCGAATAACTCGAGATGGCTCTTAAGCGCATTAACAAGGAACTCACTGATCTCGGAAGGTAAGTTGTCGTCCTTCCCCAGTCCCAAAGTGGTCTGTTGTTTGGGCCTATCACGAGGATCAACAACATGGATCTTGGGATTGTTTGTTCATGAGATTTTGGATGCTAACCTTGTCTACAGAGACCCACCGTCTTCCTGCAGCGCCGGTCCAATCGGCGATGATTTGGTATGCTTCCTTTCCCCTGCTATGGTGTCGCCATCCGACCGAGCGAAGCCGATCACTCGACCGTCGACATCACCGTCATCGAACTCACGCTAACAGTTTTGACAGTTCCACTGGCAAGCAACCATCATGGGTCCAGCAGACTCTCCATACAGTGGCGGCGTGTTTTTCCTCTCCATCGCTTTCCCAACAGACTATCCCTTCAAGCCACCAAAGGTCAACTTCACCACGAGAATCTATCACCCAAACATCAACGCAAACGGATCCATTTGCTTGGATATCCTCAGAGATCAGTGGTCGCCCGCTCTCACAATCTCGAAGGGTAAGGCTCTCCCCGGCTTGCACAGCCTCGCTCGATCAGAATCAGCCACTAACATTCGACATTCTAGTGCTCCTTTCGATCTGCTCCATGTTGACGGACCCCAACCCAGACGATCCTCTCGTGCCAGAGATTGCCCACGTATACAAGACCGACAGACCAAAGTACGAGGCCATGGCTAGGGAATGGACCAGAAAATACGCCATCTAAACAACGGGTTTCGGTTTTGTTATGTGCTACGCTCTCTGTTTTACCGGTGTTTCGGGCTTATTTTTTAATCCCAAGGATGAAATGAGGGCACATGGAACTCGCGCGCTTGTCCCCTGTTGGATCTCTAATGTGGCATCTTGGGTGTGAGGGGTGGTGTTGTCCTGCATTCATTCTTTGTTAGTTCTTATTTATTATCTTCTTACTCATACTACCCTTTGGGCGAACTCGCCGGTTTGTTATTGGGAGATCCTGCAGGAATACTTTTTAAGTTGGGTTTCCAGGATCGTGTGTTTGAGTTGCTGTATTCCTTGCTTGATTTGCTCAGTCATGTTGTCTCCCGTGCCCTCCTTGGGGTTTTATTAAACAAGCACGAAACATTTATACAGAAGATGAAAGTTCTGTTCGTGATGAAAGTGAATATGTGTATGCCATAAATAAAATAAAAGTGTATCTTGTTGATAATCCCAGTAACGCCAAACTCCAACTAGAATATGCCATTTGACAAATAGAACCTTTCTGGTCTCATCTTTAGACCCTCACCCCTCACCAACGAGTCCATGTTTCCTATCCAGTCAAGTACCTCTGATACTTTGCCATGTCCATCTCGAGCCTCAACTTCTTCTCCTCCAACTCCGCCAACGCCCTCTGCTCCTCCTCAATCATCGCCAGGGTAATCTCCTCCTCGCCCTCCTCCCCCACATCCTCCATCTTGACATCCTCCACCGCAACCCCCTCATGCAGCGCCTCCAACTCCCGCGTCTGCTCATCCACCTGCTGCGAATAATGCTCAATGCTATCCTTCAACGACTCGTACTGCTCCCGCAACTTGCCTATCCGACTCTGCGCATTCGGTATCGGACTACCCCCACCACCATGTTAGCCTCCACCTCATCTCTCCTCACAACATAACAAAAAAAAGGCGGACTTGGACTTACTAAACCCCCACCAACCTCTCCGCCCCCTTCAACAAAAGCTCCACATCCACACCGGTCCCGCCAAGGACCCCTCCGCCCGCGATCGTTCCCCGCCGTATCCGCCTCTCCATATCCCCGCCTAGATACGCCCCCATCGCCGTATTTCTCTTGATCCCGACATTCCCCCCGCTGCTGAAGTTGACCGAGCCGGAGGTGACGTAGCTGGTCTTGTCGGCGTCGGTCACGGCTGTGAAGAGTGCGCGTTCGTGCGCCTCGGTGTCGCGGAGGAGCTTCGTGATGTCGGGGGTGTGGAGGAGGGCGTTGACGAATTTGCGGGGCGGGGGGAAGGGGAGCGAGGTGAGGGCGGTGCAGGTTTCGGTTATGGAGTGGAGGTGGGGGGTGAGGGTGGAGGACATTGTGGGTTGGTGTAGGGTGGTGTTGGTGATGGTGGAGAGGAAGGTGGAAAGTTGGGGAGGAGCAGGTTGTTCTTGTAGGTTGTTCGGTTGGGTTTGTACGTAAAAGATTGATGCGGTGGGCCTGCGGTCGAGGGTGGTGAGGATTGACGTAACGGAATGCGGTGATGGGTGCGGCCGTGTGTGTGTTGGTGGGTGCGATTTGGTGATGGTTAGGTAAACGGTGCGGGCTTGGGAACTTTGGGATTTGGTCGCGAATCGCGCTGGTGCAGGAACGAAAGAGCTGGGCTTGGCGGGTTGTTTCAGCCTGCCGACGCTTACCCTATGTTTCAGGTGGGGGGGTGCTACCCTAAGTGTAATGATTCGGATGAAGAATAGTTTGGGGGGATTCTCTCGAGCTGTGAAGGGGATAGAGGGAGAGAGCTGGGAGATAACTAGGTGATATTGCTGGCATTGAGCTGGACTACAAGATGATACTAGGTTGAGCTAAGACGGTGATGACATCGTGGTGTTGATGATGGGTATCACTTTCGACGAGGTTGCAAGTTCACTTTCATTAAGAGTTTCGGTATCTTCAAGGACAAGAAGAGATATCAATATCAACGAGCCGGAATTAGGGGCAGTAAATTGCTGTGGATTTAACTATCATGCATTCAAGATGGATCCAGCATTTAGAACTCGAAAATATGGCCTTCAAGGTGTGGAGTTCTACGGATATGCAGTTTCTTGACAAGAACGCAGGTTGACGTAAACTACCGGATCGGTTTGCATCACCAGTCAGATTCATGCGGTAATTTGTCTCTGCGTGCTTCGTAGACAGTCTTTTTTTCTGCTGCGTTTTTGAGCGTATGTACGAGCATTTCGTTTGATTCGGATGATACGTTTATGCCGTTGTTATTTCTTTCCTTCTCTGTTGTTTTTGACACCGGGATTCTGTGAATCTGATAGTAACTCGAGTAATAGCGGCAAGGCCATTGTATCATGATGACGGCCGACTAGTACTATTATTTGGTACTGTTGCCATTACTACAGAGTGCAACTATGTACCGAGCCGAGAGCAAAGGTAAGAATGAAGCCACCTTAATGAGAGCTACTCGAGGACTGGAGGCTTTACAACTACTACGAAGTAAGTAGCTAACACCAGCTAGCAAAAGGTTGTCGAAGGGCGAACGACGACAAAAAAAGAACGCTGGTTCTCACGGCCTCAGCCCGGGTTTGAACCGGGGACCTCCTACATCCGTGCTTGACCGAGAGAAATGTTCTGCCGGTGACTCAGACCCAAAGCAGGAATCATACCACTAGACCACTAAGGCGAATATATCGGCATGCCGAAAGCTCTCCTCAGATTCACTCATTTCGTCTGGGTCAGAAATGCAGCAAAAGATGAATGCGGGCAACGCAAAAGAAGAGCTTCAGAGCTCATGGCCTCAGCCCGGGATTGAACCGTGGACCTCCTGCATCTGTGCTTCCCCGGGAGAGATGGTCTGCCGGTGACTCAGACCCAAAGCAGGAATCATACCACTAGACCACTAAGGCGAATATATCGGTATGCCGAATGCTTTTTTCGTGACTGTACTAATTGGACGAGAAACGACAATAAAAAGAGCATTTGCGTCGTACTGTCCTGGCCTCAGCCCGGGATTGAACCGGGGACCTCCTGCATTTTCGGTGTCTCATCATGGAGCCGAGAAGCTCCCGACATCCCGAAGGAATCATGGACCCAAAGCAGGAATCATACCACTAGACCACTAAGGCGGATATATCTACATATCAGATTGCATACTATATCATCTTTTTCCCCTCTGTTACAAATCCAAAGAATATGCGCAATCGATAGCATTTTTACAACCTCTTGCTCAGTAGTACAGAACAGTTTACTGCACCATACCTGGGCTGACCTACAGGCTCAGAGATGCTTTAGATCTACTATTCTATTCCAAACTCTAATTATCAAACAAAAGTTACAAAACCAACGTCAACCTGAGCTGGGCACCGTCTATTGAGCACTGGCAGCAATCCACAGATACCTCGAGCTGCCAACTGGCTACGAGCGAGGAGAGGGCCAAAATACATGCGATAACCCCGGATTGAACGGAGGACCTTACGATTTCCACGTTGATATGATCAAAGTGCAAGTAGAAGTAGAACTGTCTTATCTTCAGTCGTACGCTCTCCCAACTGAGCTATTACCGCTTGTATGCTGACTAGAAGCGGATGCCAAATAGAGCTGCTAAGTGAAACAGAAATAGGGGCGCCAGTCTAAAATGGAGGACAAAAGTGAATCTAAGCAGGATTCACAGCAACACATTTGATTGCCTTCGAGTCTGGGAAGACTGCCTGAGCAGAAGCTCCACATTGAGAAGCCGGATCGGAGACAAAAGATAACGCGGTAATCCCGATTTGAACGGAAGTCTTACGATCACTGATGAAGCATCTCTATATTTGACAGAAATTACTACTCTCAAGTCGTATGCTCTCCCTATTGAGCTATAAACCGCTGAGATGGCCCCGGATTGAACGGGGGACCTTGCGAATTCTTCGAAACCTTATTCTTCGAAACCTTACGGAAGCCAGTTCTGTTCTTCTTCGCCTGCTCTCCCAACTGAGCTACTATCCTTTTCATGTTCACCCAGTCACAAATTGGCGTTCTGAACTGTTTTCAACAATGGGACAGATATTTCTTTCGCCAAAAGAATGGTGACTGGAGTGGGACTCGAACCCACGCAGGTTGCCCTACTAGTTAGCAGAGAAGATGGAGTAGATCCCTCTTGAGACTAGCGCCTTAAACCGCTCGGCCATCCAGCCAGTTGATATATACGGACAACAATCTGGCTTTACTTATTTTTAACGTGATGGACGACTCTTTGGATCCGGAGAATATTCCAAATAAAGGCTCGAAGGTGCTGGCATACTTCAGCAGCTGGTAGCAATGACCTTATCAAGCAAAATAAACAAGATTGCTTTTAGGACACTCTAGATTCGTTCACAAACTTCTCGAATCCATAGTCTAAAAACGGATAAAAGCATCTTCGATTTGTCTTGGGACATCAAAAGTATCGTCAAGTGTGCGGCTCGAACAGCAAAATTTGGTGGGGCAAAACATACAGCACCAAGGATTCCCGCGTGGTCACCCACCGCAGTACTAACTTGGCGATTAGAAGCTTGACTATGGGAGAGCGGACGGGATCCCGTATATTCTTCAATCTATGGCCGTATGTAACAGTTCGTGTCATATTGCTAATTAGAGCACTTCTAACGCCCAATCTCTTATGCTTCGAGAGTACGATAAATCCACCCATCCAAACATTCATTGCATGCCCACAGAAACCCTCCATCTACTTGCCCATCCCTACAAAAATCCCACCAACACTCCAACCGCAACAGCAGCCCCCATCATCGCCTCACCAGCCCTCACACCCCCCGCCAAACTCTCCTTCCCCTTAAACGGATCCACAAACGTAACGCTAACATCTGTACCAATTAGCACCACCATACCATCACAGGAATCAGAAAACCTACTCTCAACCGCCGGCTGCCTATTACAAAACTCCCAAGTCTGCAATTCCAAATCCTCCGTTTCCTCCTCCCCCTCCTTCCCCTTACAATCCGCCTCAACTCTGGGCTTCAACTCCTTCTGATACGCATATTGTCCATCGATCAACGGCCCCCAGATGTGCATACAGATACACGCCCGCGCGGCCTCTCCGTGCTCGCTGTTGGTGAAGAAGCTTTCGCAACGGCTTCCGTAGGCGGTGAAGTAGGTGTCGGCGGATTTGAAGCTGCAGTCGGGGTAGAGGTCTTTGAAGGGGCCGTAGCCGCCTTTGGTGATGTTGAGGGGGGACATGCCGGGGCGGAGGACAATGGGGGGGTAGTCGCGGGGGTCTTTGGGGATGAGGACGGGGTTCTTGGTGAATTCGGCGAGGATGGGGGTGGTTAGGGCGAGGGCGAGGAGGGGTGTGGTGAAGTGCATGTTTGTGAATGCAGTTGTATGAATCTGAATCTTGAGTTGATGATGGTGTTTGTTGGAGGATCCTGACAGACCCTATGGGGATATATATATGATGGATTCCATGAAAAGATCGGAGATATTGTTTACTGTGCCTAGGCCTTGGTAAGCTCACCGCACGTCTCTAAACAGTATGTAGGACCGGGGACACAGCCCTATGAAGGCCAGCAGCTTGTCATCATCTTCTCTAGGAGGGCCGGATCTGCGATAGCCTTTTGCACTAGCAAGGATGAGGAGCCCCACGAGGTCAGGGTTCGAAAGTTTAATCGCAATAAACTCTAGCTTCTCTGACGTTGGCTGTGCTTCGGCATGCATACCTTTGGCCAACGACTCGCCGACAGGGCTATAACTACCGTGAAAATGACCATCGACAGGATGACGAGCGAAGCTTTTAGAACAAGCCTGATATCAGAAGCTTGAATGTCCAACAGAAGAAAATCTTGAGGGATTCATTGCGCACCCAAGATCCGTTCAACCCGAGCAGCGAGATCATCCTCCACACGAGCCTGTCAATCATCTTGCCACATGAGAGGAGAGCACAATCCATCCTCCACCAGAAACCATCCAGCTGCGTATCAAGCAGGTTCTCCATCAAACGCACTGGAGATCCTATTAATGCGATCCATTAGTCGCCCTTCGGTAATATCGCCTTTCGGTAGGAAGTTTGTAGATCGTGAGGTTTGTGCGACAAGTCGTCTCGTGATATTATTGAGTCGTGCTGTGTCAAAGGATGCCTTGTTCTCGGTGGTCGACAGGGAGATATTTGGTGGTAGAAGCGTGGATGTAGAACAGGCTGTTACGAAGCGGTCATTGACGATGACTGAAAGATGGGACGAGGGATGTTGTGGAAGGAAGGCAGCAATCGATTTTGGAAGGTGCGGGATACTTGATAACCAGCCTTGGCACTCCTCGACCAACGTTATCATCATGCATGAGTACAACGAGTATACTCAGCCTTCTCCATAAGTATACAAAGTACAGGTATAACAAGCCCAAACACACCAATCAGTAAAATTCAGTAAGATTCCACTATAAACAAAGAAACCCACACAGCCCTCTAACTCCCGAAAAAGAAAAAAGAAAATGCACCAAACCGCCCATAAGTATGCACCCAAAATATTATACATCGAAACGAACAGCGAAAAAGAGGGTAAGGTAAAGAACGAAGTAGAAGCCACATGAGTATCAAGCATAACGCACAAAGCAATGCAAAGAAAACCCGATCATGACACCGTAAAACTCCAGCCAATAACGAGCATTAAACAAACAAATCCACAAATCTACACGGATCATCTACATAAACACACCCTAATTGGGCTGCATCAACGCATCCTCCTCACTACTCCTCGTCCTCACCGGCTCCACTGACCCACTACCTCCAGGCACGGCCCGCTCGGGTCTACTTGGTCCCGAGACTGTTGCACCGTCGATCATACTGTCGACCTTCATATATGGGCCCTTCTTTTCCTTCTCCTCGCCCATCTTCGTTCCTGAGCCTCCAATTGGGCTCAATGGACTGGGCATACCCGAACCTCCAACAGGTGGTAATCCAAATCCATGACCATCCACTTCTCCATCAGCAATCCTATTCTTCCTCAACTCGTCCCTTCTAACACGATCCATCTCACGGAGCTCCTGCATTGCTTCCTTCTCACGCTCCTTGCGCTGGGCGATGATGACTTTGTCTTCGTTCATGTCTTGCCGTCCACTCTCAATGAGTGCTACGACGGCCAGCAGAACAGGGGCGTAACCAAGGCCATATATCAACCCAGGCTCAGTCCCAATCCTCAATGGGGAGGCCTTAAATTCCCACGCATTGGCCAAAGAATACCCAATCCTCAGCAAGACAAAGCCCATCACCGCAGGGATCTTCCATGGGATGCCACCGAGTTTGCCAGGAGGGCGGTAGTAATGACGGGCGAAACCGGCAGCGACACCAATGCTGATGAGGGCGATCAGGGCGAAGATGGCGGAGGCTTTGAAGCGGGCGTCAGTGATGGCCGAGGGATCCTGGCGCTTGACGGCACCCCAGTCACGCATGATACTGAGGAAGAACGAGAGGAAGATCCAGACGTAGACGATCATGGGCATGTAGAATTCAATTTTGGAGCGGCGGTCGTCTGGTGGGAAGTGGAATTCGTCTTGATCGACGATGAGCCGTTCGCGGAAGGTATGCCTGGAGGAACAATCGTTAGCCGGTGCTCTTGATCGCATCTATTGGGCGAACAAACTAGGAAAGAGAGAGGACATACCAGTTACGGACCATCTCCCAGGTCATACCCAACACACATGGCATCATAAAGCAGTAAAACAATGAAGTCAACGTGATAGCCACATTCATCCTAGGAATATACGCTCTGTCGACATCAATCGCTGTAAATCCAGAAATCATGCCCAACGCACACGTCGCAATGGCCCAGTACCACGGCCACCGTCGCCCGACTAACCTAAAGCCCTTCTTCTCCGGCAGATAACTCTTTCCATGTTTCTTCAAGGCCTGCAACACAAAGACCAACGCAATGCCAAACAAGGCCGCAAAGCATATTCCCACTCCTCCTCTAATCGAGATTGGATTGATGGGTGCATCGCAAGAGTCGGCGTAGAGAAAGGTTCCGTTGTCGAGAAGGATGGGGCGGTAGACGTCGTGGGCGAGCCAGCAGCGAGAGGAGTTGGAGACGGTGCCGTTGGGAAATATGGTGAGGTTGAAGGCGTTGAGGGTGGTGAGATTGAAAGGGATGCCTTCAAAGGCGATGTGAGAGTCGTTGAAGCGAGTGGTCCAGTCAGCCATGGAGTTGCGCTGGTCGTCGACCGTCGCATTAGCCATGATGGTTTCGTTCGACATGGTGATGGTTGTAGTGGCGATAGGGATTGGGGAGGTTGTTGAAGGAGGCTACGAAGCCTCTTGAGTGGTGATGGCGTCGAGGGCCTTCAAGATGTTGTGAATCGCATACGCCGAGTCCAATTGCAGTCTGAAATCGTCCTCCTCAAGTATGCCTGAGCTTTGTACTTGCGCGATGCCGATTCCGAGTCCCTTTCACGGTCGCTAGTCGTTTGTCGCTTCCAATTCTTCTCCTAAATCAAAACAGAGTCGTCTTAACGAACCAGACGAACTTTCGAACAACAATGCAACAAAGAAGTGCTCGAAGGGGAAAAAGACTTTGCAAAAAGAGATGAAAGTCTTTTTGGTGATGGGAATTGAGTAACTGCCGGGTTGCTGATGGTGGGAAGGTTAGACTTTTTAGGCCATGTCTAATCAAATCGATGACGCTGTGGTGCCTGTCGGCGAGAGGCTGAACCGGGGCTGGCCAAGCCTTCCAAGATGAAGGGGAAAAAGTAGCCGAATCGTGAGCCGTTTGCGTTAGCAGTGAGACAGAGAGCCGAAGAGGTGGGCCGTTGGTGATGGTGGTGAGGAATCGCGATGAGACTTGGTTTTGGAGGTGGATGGTGCAAAAGAAGTAGAGGAGGGGGTAGTGGGGTATCGAGATGTTGATGAGAAACGGAGACCCTTCCTGTCTGGTGTTGTAAACGGGAAGAAGCTTCCGGCGCAGAAACCATCAGTAGTCAGCTCGGATGGGGCCTGACCCGTGCCTTTTAGTTTTGGCTTTGTCAGTTGAGGTTAGTGTTACCGTTAGGGTAGCAACGGCTTTCCGTTCCTGCAGGCACTTTGGTCCCGTGATCTCCGCGTTCCCATTTCGGTTTAACTTCTTTGCTGTCACGAAACATTCACGTCCTCCCCTCCTCTCCTCAACATTCCACACTCACCCATTCACCCTCCTCTTCACCCATTCTCCCCACTTTCTCATCCCATCACGAACTCTCCCATCTGTCACCTTCTATCCCCTGAAACAAACTTTATCAATTCCGGCTGCTGACCGTAGAAGCACCACTGTCTACGGAATCTTTCACCGCAAACTTTGAGCCTCGCCCTCGTAGCTGAGCTGCTCCCTCTCGTACCTTGTTGAGTTTTATACCCAGCACACCTCTCAAGTCAATCTTCACCGGCCCAACTATGGTGAGAATTTCTTCTTTTCTTGTTCTTTTTCTCAGTCTGAGACGGAAAACTAACATATCCTCTGCAGGCAACTTCAGCCTCCCGCCGTCGTCTCGCTAAGGACCATGCCGAGCTGCACTCCTCTCTCCCACCCGACTACTTCTTTCCCACTCCCCTTACAACCTCAACCTACTCCCTGTCAACCTCTGCGGACCTAACAAATCTCACCATCCACCTTCTCGGCCCCGCATCAACTCCCTTCTCCTCCGGTATCTTTACTCTCACCCTCACTCTCCCTCCTTCCTACCCGACAAATCCACCGACTGCCCGCTTCCACACCAAGATATTCCATCCAAACGTTGACGAGCGGACCGGAGACGTCTGTGTCGATACTCTCAAGCGGGACTGGACACCTCAGACAACGCTCAAGGATGTACTGCTTACTATCCGGTGTCTGCTCATCTACCCAAACCCGGAGAGTAGCTTGAATGAGACAGCGGGCAAGATGTTGAGAGAGGACTATGGTGGCTTTGAGAGACACGCAAAGCTGATGACGGATGTGCATGCAAATGTACCCAAGGCTCTGAAGGAACTTGTTGAGGAGGTTCGGACTCGGAACGAGGAAATTGGCAGCATATCCCCCAAGGATAAGGGCAAAAAGAAAGACGACCTCAAGCCTCGCTCCTCCTCCCCCAAACCGTCCAAAACCGCCGACTTCGCCGAACCCGCCGAATCCTCCTCCAAACCCAAGAAGAAGAAATCCGTCGAATTTAAGGAACCTCCCGTCGAACCTCTCACCAACTCCGGCAAAGAAAACGCATACGCCTCCTCATCCTCGTCCTCATCTTCAACCCCAACAATAACCGTCACAGCAACAACCCGGCCGCCAACCCCAAGCACTAAGCCTGCCTCCTCCTCCCTCGGAAAACGCCCCATATCTGATCTCCGCGACAATCTGCCCGCCACCGAGTCTAGGAAAGCGGTGAAGCTCACCAGGGACGCATTGGCAAGTAAGTTGGCTGAGACGAGGCTGGCGGACTCGGTATTGGGTAGCTCAAGTAGTTTACCAGGGACGTTGAGAATTGGGGAGAGGGATCTGTTGGATGAGACGGAGGAGACGAGTAGAAAATACGAGGGTGTGGATGTGATTGAGAGGCCAAAGAGGAAGGATTCGTTGCAGGTTGCCAGGCCGGTTGTAAGGCGGGCGGTTAGTGCGGCAGAGAGGAAACAGAAGGTTGAAAAGGCGCGGTTGAAGCGATTCTGAGAGGCTTGCTCCCCCTTGTGATTGGAGTGTTTTGTGTTTTTGGTTGAGGATTGATTGGATGGCTAATGACTAGAGTGGAGGATATGAGTGGACAGATGAGCTTTCATTTCTTTTGAGGCACTTTTGGAAGCTGTTAATGGGGTTTATGCACGTTTGCTTTGGGATATATCTTTTGTGCTTTTAGAATTGCTAGGCGTAGGGCGTTGGGTGCGGAATATCATGGGTTTGTTTCGAGCATGGTTCTCTTTATGCTTTTGTGTGTTTATGTGTTTGCTTAATTGTGTCGGATAGTGCTTACTTCCTGTATCTGGCCGAATAACGTAATGGGGATGATTTGCTGCTAAGTAGTCACCAGTGGGTGCAAACATCGTACGGCAGCACAGGTTCAGTTCCGGTACCGTCTAAGATATGCGCAAACGTAATGCACGTCTTTTTTTACCATTTGCGCTAAGTATACAAGTATGCCTACTTTGGAACAGAAATCTACTCACATTCTGGACAGGACCAATGTCTTATTATGCGACGAGTTCAAAATGCAAAGCAATCATAGAGCTGAACCGCTGGCAACCAGCTTTGTACATACCATCCGAAGGTGACTTTGCCCACAGTCTGAATGTGTTACGACGACTGGAGTGTTGCAAAGGGGGTGCATGGCTCAATGGGGATGAGTCCGTTTCAATCGTTGAACCGAGCGCGAGCCAGATCAGTTGACGTTATATCGCTGAGAAAACCTGGGTTCGATCCAGTCACCTATGATGAACCACGGATTTTCTTTTGGAAATACTTCCGGCCAAAAGGGTCTTCCTCAATAATGTTAGACCTCCTCCTTGGGCAGGAGGAAGGGGAGTGGCGCAATGGGGACGATGTTTATAATAGCAGCACCTTAAGATTGCAGTGAAGATTGCAGTGAAGCGGCACGAGTTCAATCCCATCACAGTGCAACAGCAATGATAGATGACCGAAATCCATTTGCCCATACGTGCTGTTTTTGCGGATGCCTCATCGGGTTGTAGCTGCGTGTTTCGGGATAGAGTTGGCACCAAGCAGAGGAAGAAATCAAGTTCGAAGGCTCATTGGCAGCTGTATTATCCATGAGATGGTACTGATCTCCTTAATTTGCTGCAAGGAATATCGAATATATAGACCAAGCACAACCCTATCCAAGGAAAATCCGGTCTGCTGCAACTTTTGGCGTAGGAGAAGTTGAATGGCACAATGGGGACGAAACATAACTGAAGGCCGACTTTCGACGTGCCACTGGATATTAATCGGTCGTGGTTACGATTGGACTTACGTACGATTGCAAGGCCGAGTTGACGAATCGCTAGCAGTCATCACGGTGCAAACCAGTACTATCACACGTTTTGTTTTTGCGGAACTTCAAATGAGAACTTCTTACTTGGTATACATGCGATTTCGAAAGAACGAGGTTATAGCAAGCAATAACTCTCAGAAACCAGCCGAAGATAGATGGCTCAATGGGGATGAAAGACCAATCGAGGATATGGCACGTTCGAACCACAGCTAGTTCGAATTAAAACAGCTAGTCTCAGCCTTGCCTACGGACAGTCTTTTTGCCCGTCATTAGTCGGAGTCTATATTGTCCCAGTAAGATTACGGTGCTTAAGTTGAAGCCTTGCCTCACGTCCTTTTGCAAATGCTATGCATGTACAAACATGAGGAACTGACTGCTGGTTCCAAAGGACCACCGAGACATCAAACTGGTGTATACGTATTAGTTGTAGGCCTTTTGCAGTATCTCGTACTTGTAAGTGCATTCCGATTAACATTCCGATTCCTAAAGGGCCATCCATGTTCAGTTAGAAGGCAATGAATTCTACCACCGATTGAGTGAAAGGTTGAGATGGCATAACGGGGATGAAACAGTACTACTATTTGGCTTGTCAAGAGACGTATTCGTAGCTCGCAGGCACGAGCGCCTGGGTTCGAACAACCGGCCGAGGGGCATTGGCCACGTCCTTTTTAGAAATGTTTGTGCACATGTCCTGGGCCCTACTCTCAAAGACCTTGTTCAGGATTGTTACATGTTCTACAACAGAAATTTCATAGCAGCTCACGTAGTGTAGTGGTTATCACGTATCGTTGTGGACCGATGGCTCTCTCTACTCATCATCCTTTGCAATTCCGATTCAACCCTTGTTCGATTCAAGGCGTGGGCAGCGGCTTGCCTTTTGGATGAGTTCTTTTGGAGCTACTTGATGCATAAGTACTACGTAAGTATATATAGGAAGCTGAAGTTAGGTAACGAAGCCAAGTTGTCACGGAAGGGGCCGCTTGCTACATTGAAGAGAGGGCCGATCATCTTTGCTCTTTCTTTTGAGTTGAATACGATTTATAACTATAAAAGCAACCCTAAGAGTGCTACAGTGAGATACCTGAATGTACTGAACCCCGTATGCCACACTTAAGGACTCTAGCATTATACTGAAGACTGCACTTTGCTTGATGACCAGGCCGGCCATATACCTGACGTTGACTGCTTAAGCGCTTACCCCCACATCCAATCCCCATGGCTCCTAAATAACCCGGCTATCACGTTAGAAGGAGATCGACTTGCGGAATACCTGAAGGACGGCTGATTAAAGCAAAGCAACTGCACACAAATATTTAAATAATGGACATACTGTACTACCCCTCGACACCAAATCTTAACTACCAACTAGCTAACTAGGGTGAAAAGAAAGAAACCGAGTTTGCCAGAGACCGGAGAAGCTTACCTGTTTTTGTGTGGTACGATGTTTGGCTTCCCCCGGGGCACAGCAGACTGTCGTCCAATGAATTTGAGCATCATATGATGCCCAAACACCGAACAATGATCCCACCCATCAATACCTCCTCTTCCCCATCCTCTTACCCGAAAAGCTTCCAAAATCATCATCCGGACCAAGCTTCCACTTCGGCCACTTCATATCCCTATTCTCCGGTGGGCCCCACGGGCAGAATTCCGCCCCTTGGAGGCTCATCAACAGATAACTCCTCTCTGCGAACTGTCGGTTCACATTCCCATCAGACTCCCCAAGGACACGTTCCTCGCCATAATACAACAGCGTCAACCACCCATCATACTCCGGACCACAGTCGATGTAGTCGCGGATTGTGCTATCGGTTTTGCTGCGGAGCACAAGTTTCTTGAAATCTGTGATGTTCCGGATGGGGTTGCGAGTGATGAAGTCGAGCCTGTCTTGCCAAAACTGCCGCATCATCTCGTAGCACTCCTGTTTTAGCTCCTCACGGGTTTTGCTGATCGGGTGGCGGGTATCTCTGAGTTGGTTGCCAGTACCGGTCGAAGATGTGGAGGTTGCGGCCTGGCGTGTATTCTGGCGCTTGGTCCGACGAGCCTGTGGGATGTTAGCAGCGTTAAGTAGCAGGGATTGAAAACCGACCATGTGTGGAGCTGGTATCGAGAGGTTGTTACTGCGAGTGTGGAGGTAGTTTGTGACGGCGGGACTTTGGGCTTCGAGAACACGCTAAAACACGTTCGTGGAAGGCTCGGAGGGGATGGACGACAGTGGCGAGAGGTACGAGAAATCGGCGAGAACTAAATGGGTGAGAACTGACAAACCGTCGAGGACGGCGAAGCAACTGTGATGTTGTCGAGACGAGAAAGGTAAGTAAGAACGAGATGAGTTTTTTGGGTTGCACGATCCTGGCGGAACATTTGCCGAGGGGAGACATATGATACACAGCTGGCCTGAGGGCCTAAGGCCAGCGCCTGAAGTCAAACGAGGACGTTATGGATTATGACTTGTAAGTATGTGTCACTTACAGCGGGTGGCACCGCATGAAGGCCCAGATAGTAGTACGTACTTACTTACTTACTTCATGACTTCACTATGGTCTTCGAACTTTTGTTGCAAAAAAAAAGGCAAAATACATATCTAGTCCCTAGCAATAACGATAGCACTCCGAGCTCCGGATAGCAAAACCCCACTTAATGAAACCTGCTTGCTAAATAAATGTACCAGTAAAAAAAGAATCGAAAAACAAGGAAAAAGACTAGCACTCATACTCCCATGACAGAAGCCAACTAACCATCCCATCACCTCACGCCCCCTCCATTCTCCCTCTCCTCCGCATAGACTCATGGAATAGGGCTCGTATCCGTAGCTCTTCCAGAGCTTGTTGATGGCTTTCATTCTAGACTTTATGCTTTTGCCTTGCCATTCCTTATGGCTGCACTCCACGGTACAAGAAGAAGGACTTTTGAGAGCGACAAGGCGAAAGTGGATGTGCACCGACTAGTCCGGGGACAGTTTGACGTCGTCGGTGTCGATGACGGTGTTTGGGAGGTGTGGCTTGCCGGGGAGTTTGAGAGGGATGGTGTGGAGAAGTGAACGGGCGAGGCTGAGGGTGCGGTACGGGCGGCTGCTGGGCTGTCTGCCCACTCCACGGTCGTAGTGGTAATGCGGAGGTAATAGCAGTCTATAGGAGCTGTAACATGGAGCAGGAGCTTCTCTTGATTCTTATTATTGCAACGTTGGCTAGCCCATTTTGTCAGCAACTATTGGTGGTGTTGTTTGGGGATGGTGATACTCACTGGCGCCGAGAAGCTCTCTTTCAGGTCACCTCTTGGGTATATGAAACTCTCGCCCGAGAATGCTTTTGCAATACGAATCCTAAAAAACCAGTGCGGTGCTGCTGCTGTAGCTATCTTCCAGTAAGATTTCGATCTCTGAAGGGGGAAAAAAAGACAAACCTAATTCATGGCAACGTCGGAGACGTCAGCGCGACGCTTGAGCTGCTCAACCTCGGATCTCAATCTATCAATATCCTCCACCTTTGTCTCCAGATCAGCCAGCTGCTTCTGCATGTGAGAAACCGCGGACATAAACCCCCCAATGTCCTCTTCTCTCACCGTTTCTACCTCCAAGGGTTGACGTATTTGAAGTTCCAGATCCTCCAAAATATCCGAAAGCGGTGCTGCCTCAAACACCGAGACGTTAGGGATCCGCACGATATCCTCCGGGTTCTTTGCCAATCCTCTTAAAAACTTCCCGACCGGTTGAGACGTGTCCACTTTCTTTGTGTACTTAAAGTCTTCTTTCGAAATAGCGTCGCTTGTGTTCGATTGGCAGATCAACGACCATCGGCTTTGATTGCTCATTTAAGCTTCTTTCGGAGAGTCCGGTGCGTTGAGTCGTCCCTTTGTTACTCGGAAGCCTTCTCACCGCCTGGTCGATGTTTTCCATTTTGCACAGTAGCGGGCGAGTTTGTCGGGGCAGAACTTATGGTGAACGAGGAGGCCGGCGATGCGGAGGTTGAGCGTGTGGGCGTGAAAATGATGGTGGCAGATACCGTATGCTGATGAGGCGGATGCCGGTCAAGCAATTCGGCTTTGTCGATCGTTGACGGCGTCTTTAGACGAAGATGCTCAAGAAACCATCATTGTCGGAGGAATCGGAGGGGTACGCTTCAATAGCTGTCAAACCTGCAGGTTTTGTATGAGAAGACCATTTTGGAGTGTATGGCTAAGAATGCGGAATCCGTAAATGTCAGCTATGCAAGCAATGTGCTGCATCCTTTTGTGTTGGATGGAGGGGCAATCCGAGTCCTTTTCGTCGAGGTCATCTGGAACTGCAAAGTTGTTAGGAACTCGTGCTGCTCGTAACAAAATGCCCTGCGAATGGAGAAGACTTGCATAGGGTATAAAGATTTGTGGAGACGTGAGAAGTCGGCCATGTAAGATCATCACACAGAACTACTCGCAATCTAGCACCAAGGCTTTCACCTTCAACTACCGGATCGTTAGGAAAAGCTCAACAGCTGAGGATGTGGGACAGTGCTCACCATTGCTAACTCCGCTTCGTGTCTTTCGAGCGTGCGGTTCCGTTCCAGATCCTGGGCCTCCGTCTTGACCCTCCAGAGCTCATTCTCATGGACCTGAACCCTTAACTCCCTCAGTTCAGACAACAGACTCCCTAGATTGCTCTCCTTCACGGTTTCAATGCGAAGTGTTGGGTGGATAGGGTCGACGAGGTTCCCCAGTGAGGTCTGGTCTTTGCTGGAAACCCCTGGGATCTTGAGTGGGCCCAAGGTAGCTTCTTGAAGTGACTTTAGGAACTTTGGTGCGGGAGTTCTTGGGTCGGTGGTGACGGTATATTGCTCCTCGTCGAAGTAATGTCTCTTATGAGTGATGGCGATAGAAATAGGATCGGGTTGTTGGTTTGGGTTGACTGGGGCGAGGCGGAAGGTGTCTTCAGTGTCAAGGCAGGAGCGACGCTTCGTCATCCTGGGTATGTTGAGCTTGACGGACCTGGACTTTGACAACGGTGGGGGTAAATTCTCCGACATTTTGAACGTTGTGGTGTTGGTTGAGTTGTTGATTCGAGACGTGTTCGAGAGAAGTAGAGTTTCCGGTCTTGAATTGTTGTTTGACCACACGAAAACTTCAGGGTTCTTTGGACGCCTTCCTCCTGGAGTTTCTGCCTTCGTTCGTCGATTATCACTTCCGATCGCTTACCGAACCGATCGCCAACTTTCGTGATGCGACTCGTCATCTCTCCAAAGCAGAGCAAAGCATTTTTCTTTCCAACTCTAAAATTCCAGTTATGAAACGATCACTCAACCATACCAACCTCGCGTCTTCTCCGTACGAAACGAATCCGATTTAGCATCCATCGACAGTCTATACAGCAAACAGGCCGGATAGCCAGATCGAACGGTGGAAGTGACTAGCAAACACGGTGAGAATGAGACTTAGCTCATTCGCAATTTCCGAGTCAGGGTCCAAACTTTCAACATGGAGACTGGTGATGGACGTATTGTGAGGGATAGAAGGAAAGAGTCGATGTTGTAGCGTCCTAGGTCTCCAGTTCCAGGTTCAGTGCTGCAGGCTGCTCCTACCCAATTGCTATACACAGACTATGAGCACCTCGCAGACTGATGGACGGTGGAAGGTTGTCCTTTCGACGCAACGTGATTGATGCGGTGTAGGGAAGCAGATGAGGTTAGTTCGGACCGCTCATGTACTTGTAGAGAGCAAATCTTAGCCGGTCCTCAAAAGTACGTCTTCTCAATTTCCTTCTGCAGCATCGCTTTCCCGTCCAGAGTCTTTTGTTCCTCAGCGAGTGCGGATACTTCTTGTGAGTATATCGGTCGCTGCATCTACCCTACTTAGCTCACATTCCTATCCCAGGCCACCCCACTATCCACTCCCTAGCGCCCATTACCTTCTCCCACAACATCCGTCGCGAAACAAACGATGAAGAAGTGGGCAGAGGCGGTGAAGAGATCTTTGAAGGCCGGTGTTGATACCATCGAGGTGCACGCCGCCCATGGTTATGTACCCTACTCGAAACGTTCTCCGATCGTTTTTCTTCTGCGGCGGCACATCAGACATCACCATCGAAGAGATAACAGCAGGCTTACGATGCCCCAAACTCGAAATCACGACCGAAATTTGCTAGCTCACTGGAGCGCCTGAAGAGGAAAATGAGGATGGGAGTAAAGTCGATTGCCGAAGATGGAGGGAATGGCCACCGAATACGGTGGTTCTGAAGCTGGTGATGCTGCTATGGATGATGGAAACGATGCCAAAGCCGGTGATTCTGAAGCAGCTGATGCTGCTGTGGATGAAGGAAAGGCCATCGCAGACGGTGGCTCTAAAGCCAATGACAATTCTGCGTCTTGTGTGGAGGGAACTGCTCCCAATCGCACTGAAGACAGTAGAGGCAGTTCTGCAGGAAGCCTGGGAGGTAGCGGGAGAGTACACGGCGCATTTGTTCTGGCTGCTGTTTTCGGGTCGATGTTCTAAGCAATGCTAGTCTCGACCATACCGATGTTCCTGGCTACTACTATCAGCAGTCACAATGAAGTTCCAATTCCTCACTACTCAGAACGAATCCCAAGTCATGACGAAACGGCCAGAACACACATCTCAAGGATGAAGAATTTAAAGAAATCAAAAATTGCGCGATCGAGACAAACCGAAGCCTGTTCACAGGCCCATCTACAAACGATGTGCAATGTTTGAGACGAGCCCGGATCCCCCGTTTTCTTGATCTCGGGAGATCATCGCAAGGTAAGTATGAAGATTTCAGAAGGCGCGGATGCTGCTGATTTATATCCAAAAATGTCTGGCTGGCCAAGAGGTGAGAGGTGCGCAGGTTAGGGCTGGGTTGCGGATAATGGACGGAGGCACGCGGGGTTATGAGACGGAGATGAAGACGAAACCACCGCTTGCGGGAGAGTGGAGAGGGTCTGCAATCAAGCGATCAGAAAAGGGATCATAGAGCCTTATGAGAAGGTACAATCACATACGGCCATAGATTGAAGAATATACGGGATCCCGTCCGCTCTCCCATAGTCAAGCTTCTAATCGCCAAGTTAGTACTGCGGTGGGTGACCACGCGGGAATCCTTGGTGCTGTATGTCTTTTGCCTTGCTCCAACAAGGCTCACAGCTTTGGCGATTACTTTGCTGGGCTATATTCAGCGAGACATCTTTTGGCTCTCTGTGGGAATATGAACGTCTTGACACATGGTTTATGCCTTGAATGTCCTGTGGTGGGGTTCGAAGTGAAGTCTTGGCGCGCGAGTGGGCGGGCTCAGTTCAGACTCCCTCTCTCAGGGTCAGCCTCAAATGTTTTTTTGCTTTTTTGTAGCTGGCTTATTATTATTGCCTTAAGATTCTATTTAGCTGCAGGTTCTCGGTTTTCGTGCACCTTCCGGTTTGTAGATTGAGTTACCTCCTTCCTTTGTTTGGGCAAGCGAGGTCCTTCTAGTTTCGTCGAGAAGGTCTCCTTCCTGACTTGGAGCAGAACCCAGCCGTTCCACCGAGTCGCTCGTCCCATCCGATCTCTTAAAAACTCCACCTCCTCTCAGCTTTCCGTATATTTCTTCAACTCGTATCTATAATTTTCTATCCACTTGCAAGTGGCATACACTAAACCAAAGTTTTACCACGATGAACCATGGGGATGATATCGGGAGCGGAAAAAGGATTTGAATGAAGACACGCGCTGTTGCTACTTCATACACCGTGCATATATGCTGCACAAACAGACGCAGATACGAGCTTCAATCAAAGTGAGGCAGATATCCTGCGTAACCTCATACGCATAAGGCCGCAGAAGACAGAAAGGAGACAACCGGTTTGAATGAACGAGCCTGTACCCGCCATTCCAGGCAAGAAAGAACGAGCCGACAGTTAAAACGAAGAGCTTTCACACGAGTATGCAGATGAGGTTGACTGTTTCGCACGCATAAATGCAAGAAATGACATTCCAGCACGGACGTCACACGCAAATTGAGGCCAAGTCGAGGGGCTCATGGTGTCAACATTGAGGTGGCAAGGAAGGTTCGACGGTGCGCAACACGCACGCAGAACTCCAAGAACGAGAGCAAGAATGCACTTCGTGCGAGGCACTTGAAGGAAGTACGGAGCTTTACAAGTATCCACTTCAACACCTCACGTACGAACTCGCTTGGTTGCACGACTTTCAGTTTCGAGTTTCCATGGTCTGATGCTAAAGAGTGACGACGACATCACGCTTCAACCTTCTTCAACGGCAGAGCTGCAGAGTTACATTGTACGTCTTTGAACTCGCGGTCGGATGAAGAAAAAGTATCAACACGTACATCACGGATATGAGGTCACGAATAAGCATCGATACCCATTTCCGTGTTTCTGCAAAGCAACTTGCGACTCTAATTGTACGGGAATCTGCGATGTCAGTGCTAAAGGCCTTCCGAAGCTGATCTCACGACCTCACCACTGTTCGTTGACAAATTGGCTTAGCTAGGTCCATCTGCCACAAATTCGTCGCCTACTTTGGCTCAGATTCAAGTTTTAAACAGTGAGTTACATATCATGAGAACACACGGAGATGCATATGTCGCCTCTCGGACACGTCGTTAGAACACACACACACACACACACACACAAATGATAGAACATACCTTTCGCACGAGCAGGTATTGGCTTCAGAATCCATAGAGTACGGTATCCAAAAGGGAAGACACGGAAATCAGAGCACATCTTGCACGATTCGTCATGACGTCACTTCGTGCATAGAAGCACCAGCCAGCAGAACCCAACCGGCGTACTTTCTCCCACGAACCATCTCTGACCTCGCAATCATGATCAGGCGAACGACTCATCTTGGTATATAGATCGGAGTTCAGACATCGGAGTTCAGACAGGCCAAACGCTGAGAGACCAGTAAGCAGACACCATTAGAAATCAATACGATGAAGTTCAAGGGGATGCCGACAAAGCATTCAGAAATGTACGAGCACGATTGGAGATGATGATATCCTTTGTTACAAGCAAACTCAATCCATCCCAGCATTGAACGCGCCTTCGCAGTCATTACAGGAAAGTATACCTACTGCATGCTCTAAACAGGTCGTTTGTACGTCTTTCTTGAGCTTTCCTACTACACGCGTGCACGAGGACAAGTCTGAGTCTTTGGACATGGACGCTCACGCAAGCAGATTATGGACCTCTTGACAAATTTCCGTCATCTTTCTGTTCCACGGATAGCGTCAGAACTGCAGAGGGCTCTATCACGCGCGCAGCCGACCTTGGAGCATCGTCCAGCTGGACTTGTCGAGCTGTGTCCTTCTTTGTTTGACACTGTCCTCAGAACCTTCCAGTTTGGCCAACGTCTCGTCATCTCTTCCGGCCTCGCGAGCTCGAGCTCTAGATCTTGCGAGTTCACCGACTTCCTATCAACGCACGCCTTCAGACCTGCTTGCTCCACTCACGCTATTCTACACATTCTCAAGGTACGAGGTACCTTCGGCACCTCCAAAGCAACCAAATGATGTCACGGGGATGAGAGCAACCGCAAAAGCTCAAAGTCTCGAGAAGGGTAAGAGAGCTAGAGTTGCCACGTAACAAATAGTAACGTGACTGACGAAAATAAAGAGAACGAGCCTTCCAGCTGCAACCAGCAAGTTGCCAGTGCAGACACACGAAGAAGTATATTTTCTGATGGATGCGAGACCATACACTGCAGCTGGAGAAACGATTACGAGTGATAGCACAACACAACACAAGGGATTCGAGAAGCGCATGACTCAAAAATCACTCGACTTTACTCTTCCCGCTACGAGAAAGCACAATGGTCTCCATCGCATGCGATTCACAATGAACACGGCATAAGATGAAAGGAGCCGCAACTTGCAAGGGCTCCCGACGAAGCATTCAGATGGCAAATCTTAAATGAGAAGGCCGTCAACGTCGCGGAGATTTACGTACTTCTTATATTTGCAACTACGAGGATCTCACGAGGACCAGGACATTGTACAGTTTCTACACAACTTCTCCACACGAGTGGTAACCAGTTTCGAACCAAAGGGGATGTCAGCGGAGGAGAATGATGGACGGCTAGCATTGCTATCCCATAGACCAAAGGGCATTCATCCCGACTATCCATCGATGCACGCCCTACGTGGGAGGAAATTGTGTTGCTGAGGAGTCAACGCATATATGAATTCGCGAATTCAAACGGCAGCAGATACCGAACGTGTACTTGCTTGAGAAAGCCCAAGCAGCTCAGTTTATGCACGCTTTCAAGTTTCGCTTCACCTCCTCGCGACAAAAGGCCTCTCACGGCATCTTCTGGCTGCAAGCACAAACGAAAACATAGCGTTTCACGTACGTCGTACAGCAGATTCTAGAACAAGCATCTGTATGTATGCCTTTAGGCTTGCGTTCTCTTTCTGACATGAGGAAGAGACACAAACATGATAAAGCACGGAATACGAGTGCCATTTCATGGCACCAAGGGGACGCCAAAGAAGTTCTACGAGGTACGAGACATGTAAACAGCACTGAGCTTGAGTACTTCTTACAAGTTCGGACCACCATTACAAGAAAGGCTTAAGAGACTACCTAGGTATGGAACACGCTACGATATTAGAACTCGAGTCGCTCTTCCATGAAAAGAGAGCAAATCGCGCGAACAGGCACAGAAACCGTTTACGATGGTCTCGGAGCGAATTTCATACCCGCAGTCGAGTACGACATACGAGAGACAACTAAGGCCCTGCTAGATTACGTTGAGTGCGGAGAGATTAATCAAGATGTCTTTTGTCTTTTGGGCCTTTGTTCTCCGAAACCCAACAGTACACAGGAGGAAGGACACACGAGGCGAGCTACTCTTGCAGGTTAAGGGAAGCCTTGGATACGTGTTCAATGTACGATAGGAGTACGTATAGTGGAGGAACATGAGCACTTCGCCCGTATGTAAAAGGGGATGTTGATGAGTCAACACCAAACAGAAGTATGAGAACGCTCAATTGCGAAGTAGTATTCAGAATCATTATACCAATTGAGGACAACAATGTTCAAATTAGAGGTAGAAGCACCAAGGACCTAGACACGAGCAACAGCGGGCAGAATCACATCAATTTTCACTACGATATGGTACATAAGAAAGCGCCAGGCCTCATGCAAGACATTCTCAATGTTCAAAGGAAGATCACTGTCAAGATGTCCTCACGAGCCGTTCAAGGCCGGCCTTATTCTCGCCAAGAAGTTTTCATGGTACAATCCGCCAGGCCACCATAGCAGGATTTCTGGTAGAAGCTGCTCAATACACTCGAATCACGACTCGGATTAATGTTGAATTTCAAAGAACGGTTCCTGCCGAGCTTGCAAAGTCACGGTTCTTCGATTTCGCATATCAACCATGCCGCTACAACCATATCTACGCATGGGGACGAAGGTGAAGAATTCGACCTTTCTTGAAATTACTTCAAGAGCAAGCCGTGTACTGAGCCTTCCAGTATCTTTCTGGCTCACGAGTTGAGAAAGATACTGGCATTTCTGCTCAACGCATCTCCACCGGTAATCGCCAAGACCAGACGTCATGGTGTCCAGGAAGCGACATCTCCAACCGAAGGCATCGAAGGCGGAAACTTTCGAGAGGGCCAAGGCAGATGCTCTAACGAAACAAGGGAGCTATGTAGCTCATTAACGAGGATGAGACCGACCTACGAGAAAACCCACTTGGTCTGTAAGTAGGTACTTCTATCTAGCAGGTAGTAAGCTTATCAAGACCGCTCAGATATCTTAAGCAAGTAAAGAAGAATATAATCGCATTGAAAGCAGAGGTATCGACATATGCTGGAGGCAAAGGGGCCAAGAACAAAGACCCGCTCGAACTGTGACCGTCTAAGAAGAACTTAAATAGAATATCCCGAGAAACAATAACAGAGAGAACGAATAAGAAAAAAAACCGGAAAATTGCGTGGGAAGATAGACGCATGGAGCCTGGTGAAAGTCCAGAAGCAATATGGAGCCCGAGAAATATTACTGTCATAGTACAAAGTTTCCGTCGTCGCGCCCATTTGTTTAATTCCTCTTCGTTCTTCTGCCCTTTCCCTTACTTGCGCTCCCGGTGGTCGGCTTCATTCCAGAGGGTTCGCTGTTGTGTACTGCCTTTGTGTGTGCCTTTTTGTCTGCTTTCTCTTGCTCGTCGAGTTCGTCGGTGGTGAGGTAGATGATTCCACAAAGAGAGCTTCTTAGCAATGCAGCCGACTTCTCTGAGCAGAAAACAGTTTGTTCCTCGTCTGACTTGATGGGAGTCGTAGTGGAACCATAGAAATCCGATATGTTGGCACAGACTGGTCCAACAATGACATCAGCGGCGTGGAACTCTGCTGGAAGGGTCCCGGATTCGCCGTAGCCAAGCGAATTCTTGAGGAGAGCCTCCCAATCCTCATCGCCCGGGCTCCATACCGACAACTCCTCCAGAGCAACATCCTTGAATATCATGATAGCGCCCGTCTCTCCTGCCTGCTGGGCGGCCGTTGACAGCTTCTTCGTTGCATAGATCCCGGGTCCCATCTCGGCGCAAGACTGCGATGGGTATGCCGGAGCGAAGTACCTGAGGACAGACTCCAGATTTCGCAGACTTGTTCCTTGAAAATAACAAGTTGAACTGAGAAGACCTGCATCGCGCAATCTGGTTCGAAGCTTTCGTGCTAGCTTGTAAGGCGCTTCCCACTCCTTCTTGAATGCCAGAATCGTTTCCTTTCCATCGGCTGAGGTGCTGCATGATCGTGCGGTGGGTGCAAGATCTCGGATGTCGAATCTTGTCGGAGTTGTTGTTACGTGACGAGGAATGGTGTATGGAATTGCCGGATAGGCTGAGGCGATGAAGCTCTCAGTTTGCTCATACCTTGGTGGGAGTAAATCTTGCGCGATCCATTGACCGAGCAAGAAAGCACAAGCTGATGCTCCTTTCGGTATGCAAACAAGGTCGTTGGGTATGTGTGTAGCTTTGCTACCTGGCAGGTAAGCATAATATTGTCGTTCTTCTTCGGTACGACCGTATCTTCGAAAAATATCTCTGGGTCGACCGATCATTTGGGCTGGTTTCTGAGTTAGCAGGCCGAAACTTGAAAAGATGCAAATTAAGTAAGAAGTACATACATTTCCCATATCCGAGGAGCTTCTTGTACTCTGGAGGGAGCTCGCCTTCAAATGACTCATATGATCGCCAAATACCATCCCAAGCATCTCCATTTGAAGCTTTATCTGTAGAGCGTCTCTGTGCTAGGGCCATGATGTGGCTTGTCGGTGCTGTATTCTGATGTGACCTGTCGGTGCTGTATTCTACGTTGACCTCGAGGTACTGAGATTGTTGATGTTGCTGACCTCCGTCTTGGTGGTTCCGTTGGTGACCGATTGGACAGCGGTGGGGAAATCTCGTTTTCGGTAGTCGACGAATCGTGCTTCGTAACGCGCAAGACTGAAGAACTCTGACCTTGATGAGTGACGACGGTAAAGCGAAAGAAAAGATGCGAAATGATGAAGGAGAGAACTGGTACAATTACCGCAGTTTGCTTACCGCGGAGGGATTGTTATGGGCAAGGCAAGATTTGCGGGTTGCAAACTCCTGGCGGGACGCTTCCCAAGGCTTCGAGTAAATTCCTTCAGGCCCGCATCGAATCTCGTGCCTTTCTTGCCAGCTGCAGCTATGGAAACTTTCACATCCGATCACACGACGAGAGTTTAGGCACATAGGTAGGGATTATAGAACTGGTATTTCCCTAGATACGTAGATATAACTTTTTTCTCTTCCTTTAATCAACCAGCAACAAAAGAACAGAGAAATGACGATAGCGAATCAAAAGCGACGCGACTTCGGCCAGCGAAGTGGACTAAAATAAGCCGGTAACGAGGATTACCTTAATGTGCTCGACCAGCGAATTGGCTTGGGATAACTCGCCAGCGAGTTTGCCCCAAGCCATTGCTGCAAATTAGAATGAAGGATGACAGAGACTTAAAACGAACAAGGATAAAAAAGTAAAAGGACGAATGCTTTTTTCGGACCAACTCGATGTCGACAGCAGGTCACGAGTTCTAAAGGACGAACGCTTTTTTCAGACCGACTCAATGACAGCAGGTCTTGAGTACTATTTCTAGACCTACTCATCATCGGAGCTTTCCTGGCTTGGGTGGGCCGCCTGACTCTGATGAACCTGAGCCTGTGCCTGCTCAATATCCTCCTTGGTGATGATATACTTGCCATGCTTGACAGCATTAGGATAGGCAGCATAAGGAACAGAAGCAACAGGGTGGACATGGTTAACAACATTAGCTGGATGAGCGGCAACAGGCTGCAGTGGGGCAAGCTTGCGACCGGTGATGGCAACAGGGTAAGTGGAGCCAGCTTCCTTCTTGTTGCCCTTCTCCTTGTCGTCCTTCTTGTCAGAATGATAGACGATCTCCTCGACCTTCTTTTCCTTGGACTCAGTCTCATTGTAGTCAAGGGAAATTTTCTCCTTCTTTTCTTCCTTCTTGTCAGAGGAGCTATATTGCTTGCCGCCCTTCTTGGTCTCTTCATCACTATCGGAGGAGGAGGAGGAATCAGATTCAGAGCTAGAATCGGACTTGTTCTTCTCGTCCTTCTTACTGTCCTTCTTATCAGAAGCGGCAGATTCCTTATTGTCGGAAGAGGTAGACTCATTCTTGTTGTCCTTTTTGTTGGAGTCGGAGGAAGCGGCAGATTCCTTATTGTCAGAAGAGACAGATTCATTCTTGTTATCCTTCTTGTCGGAGTCGGAGGACTCGGTCTTGTTCTTTTCCTTGTCAGACGAAGCGGATTTACCAGAGTCAGTGGAGGCGGACTCGGCCTTATTCTCTTCCTTGTCAGACGAAGCGGACTTACCCTTCTTGTCCTCGTTATCACTATCGGAAGAAGAAGAAGAAGAATCAGATTCAGAATCAGAGCTTGAATCACTGGAACCCTTCTTGGAATACCATCCCTTTTCCACGAACTTGGTCTCCTTCTTGTCGCTCGCGGAGATGATATCAAAATCCTTCTTCTTCTCATCGATCTCTTCCTTATCCTTCTCCTCTCTCTGATAAGTGATGATAGTTACAGTTTCAAACTCCTCATCCCCCTCCTTGTCCTTCCTGTCATCCTGGTAAGTGATAATAGAAACAGCTTCGCGCTCCTTATCCTCCTTCTTGTCCTTCTTCTCGTCTTTGTCATAAGCAAAGACAGAAGCAGTCTTGGTCTCCTTCTCGTTCTTTTTCTCTTCCTCGGCAGAAACAACTGAAGCGGATTCGGTATGGGCCTTGCCCTTCTTCTTTTTATCACCCTTCTCAGCAGCAACAACGGAAGCAGACTCGACCACCTTCTTGTCATCTTTCTTTTCCTCTTTTTGGTAGGAAACGGCCGATACAGAGTCAGCCTCCTTCTTGTCCTTCTTCTCTTCTCGCTGATAAACAGCGACGGAGGCAGACTCAGATTCGATCTGCTTCTTGTCATCCTTCTTATCGTCAGCCTTCTTGTGGCCAACCTTGTCGGCCTTGTCAACCTTCTTCTCGTCCTTCTCTTCCTTTTGATATGTAATGACATACGCCGATTCGACTGCCTTCTTATCATCTTCCTTCTTGACCTCCTTCTTACCGTCCTTCTTGTCTTCCTTCTTGTCTTCCTCCTCGGCCTTTTGGAAAGAAATAACAGAGCCTGACTCGACAATCTTCTTGTCGTCCTCCTTCTTAACCTCCTTTTTGCCGTTGACCTTATCCTCCTTCTTGTCGTCCTTCTCAGACTTCTGGTAAGAAATGACGGAGGCGGATTCGATTATCTTCTTGTCGTCCTCTTTCTTGATCTCTTTCTTGCCGTCGATTATGTCTTCCTTCTTCTCGTCCTTCTCGGCCTTGTGATACGAGATGCCGGAAGCAGATTCGGCGATTTTCTTATCCTCCTCCTTCTTGGTTTCGTTCTTGCCGTCAATCTTGTCCTCCTTCTTCTCGTCCTTCTCGGCCTTTTGGTAAGAAATGACAGAGGCAGCCTCAAGAATCTTTTTGTCGTCCTCCTTCTTGATTTCCTTCTTGCCGTCGATCTTCGTGAATTCCTTGTCATCCTTTACCTCTTTCTGGTAAGAAACGACGGATCCAGACTCGACAACCTTCTTGTCGTCCTCCTTTTTGTCACCCTTTTTAATGTCGATCTTCTTCTCCTCCTTCTGGTAAGATGCAGTAGCGGCCGCAGACTCGATGTCCTTCTGGTAGTCTTCCTTGACTTCCTTCTTGCCGTCCTTGACATCTTTATCGGCCTTCACCTCCTTTTGGAAAGAAATGACAGAAGCAGACTCAATGATCTTCTTGTCGTCCTCCTTCTTCTCGTCCTTTTTTTTGTCGACTTTCTTCTCCTCCTTTTGGTAAGACGCAGTGGCCGCCGCAGACTCAGTGTCCTTCTCGGCATGTTCCTTGACTTCCTTCTTGCCATCTTTGACCTCCTTATCGTCCTTTACCTCTTTCTGGTAAGAAATGACAGAAGCGGATTGGACGATCTTCTTGTCGTTCTCCTTCTTTTCGTCCTTCTTACTGTCGACCTTCTTCTCATCTTTCTCGTAGGACACGATGGCGGCCGACTCGGATTCCTTCTTATCATGCTCCTTGGCTTCCGTCTTACCATCAGCCTTCTTAACCTCCTTGTCATCCTTTACCTCGTTCTGGTAAGAGACAACGGAGACCGACTCGATGATCTTCTTGTCGTCCTCCTTCTTCTCGTCCTTCTTCTTGTCGGTCTTCTTCTCGTCCTTCTGGTAGGACACGGTGGCGGCCGCCTCGGATTCCTTCTTGTCATGCTCCTTGGCCTCCGCCTTACCATCGGCCTTTTTCACCTCCTTGTCATCCTTTACCTCACTCTGGTGAGTGATGACGGAGACCGACTCGATGATCTTCTTGTCGTCCTCCTTCTTCTCGTCTTTCTTGTTGTCGACCTTCTTCTCTTCCTTCTGGTAGGAGGCAGCGGAAGCGGAGTCGAGTTCCTTCTTGTCCTTCTTCTCATCCTGGTAAGAGACGATAGCAGCGGAGTTCCAGCCCTTCTTGCCATCGACCTTGACCTCCTTATTGTCGTCCTTCTCTTCCGTTTGATAGACAATCACGGAAGCAGACTCGACAACCTTCTTGTCGTCCTCCTTCTTCTCGCCCTTCTTGTTGTCGATCTTCTTCTCGTCCTTCTCGTAGGAGACGGCCGCAGCAGAGTCACTCTCCTTCTTGTCCTTTTGCTCGTCCTGGTAAGAAACGGTATAGGCGGAGCCTTGTCCCTTCTTTCCCTCGACCTTGACCTCCTTCTTGTCGTCCTTGTCTTCCTTTTGGTACGAGATGGCGGAAACGGATTCAACAACCTTCTTGTCGTCCTCCTTCTTCTCACCCTTCTTGTCATCGACCTTCTTCTCTTCCTTCTGGTAATAAACGACGGTCGCAGAATCGGCCTCCTTCTTGTCCTTCTTTTCATCCTTGAAGTCGGAGTCCTTGCCCGAGACGGCCTTGACCTTCTTGTCGTCCTTTTCTTCCTTCTGGTATGAGACGGCGGAAACGGATTCGACAATCTTCTTGTCATCTTCCTTCTTCTCACCCTTCTTGACGTCGAGCTTCTTCTCCTCCTTCTCGTACGAAGTGACGGCAGCAGAATCGGCTTCCTTCTTATCCTTCTGATAAGCGACGACGGACGCAGAGCCCTTGCCCGAGTCGGTCTTGACATCCTTCTTGTCGTCCTTCTCTTCCCTCTGGTACGAGATAACGGCAGCTGACTCGACGATCTTCTTGTCATCTTCCTTCTTCTCACCCTTTTTGACCTCGAGCTTCTTCTCCTCCTTCTCGTACGAAGTGACGGCAGCAGAATCGGCTTCCTTCTTGTCCTTCTTCTCGTCCTTCTCATAAACGACGACCGAGCCCTTGCCCTTGCCCGAGTCGGTCTTGACATCCTTCTTATCGTCCTTCTCTTCCCTCTGGTACGAGATGACGGCAGCCGACTCGACAATCTTCTTGTCGTCCTCCTTCTTCTGGCCGCCCTTGATTACCGTCTTGTCGTCCTTCTCGACCTGCTGGTACGAGACTGCGGAAGCAGATTGGAAGGATTTCTTGTCATCCTCCTTCTTCTCGTTTTTCTGGCCGTCGATCTTCTGCTCCTCCTTCTTCTCCTCGCTTTGGTAGGAGATGATGCTGGCAGACTCGGACTCCTTCTTGTCTTTCTTCTCGTCCTTCTCGTAAGCGACGGCAGTGGAGCCCTGCTCCTTCTTGCCCTCGGCCTTTTCATGAGCGACGACAGAAGTGGAGGCCTGCTCCTTCTTCTCGTCGCCCTTCTTGTCCTCGGCCTTATCCTTCAGGTAAGCTCCGGCGGTGTAGCTGGCGGTATAGCTAGAGATAGGCTTGACATAGGCTCCAGCAGACTGAGCGCCGTACTGAGCAGCAGGTTGGGCATTATCGTACCCAGAGGCAGCGTAGTAGTAGTCCGAGTCCGCTGTGACTGGAGCGGAGTACGCATAACCCGTATCCTGGCCGACCACGTAATAATCAGCCGCCTTTCCGGCAGAGGAGTCACTCTCGGAGCTCTCGGCAGCGTTCTTCGACTTCTTCTTATTCTTCTTGGCGGCTGGCTGTGGGACGTGGACGACCTGCGGTTGATGAGCCGACTCCTGGACGGCCATTTCTTGAGACTGTGCATCCGCCTGCAGATGCTTGGCTCCATCGGCATTAACGTTGATGGAGTGGTAGACGTTCTCTGCACCCTCGAGGTAAGCAGGAGCGTAGTTGACTGGGGGAGCTGCGTTTAGGAACGCAACGGCCACGGGAGCGGCTTCGGGCAAAGGGGCTGCGATGGCTTGATGCGGGGAAATGAACGGAAGGAAAGAGACGAGGCCACGGAGGACTCCGGATGCCATTCCCTTTGGTGCCATGTTGAAAGGTTAAGGAGGGTTTAGGGGTTTTGAAATGAAGAGAAAGCGGGATCGAAAAGAAAAGAAAAGAGGGAAGAGATAAAGAAGGGAAGAAAAAGGAAAGAAGGAAACTTGTATTGAAAAGAGTGTAGTGATCCGGGGATAGTGTTCGAGAGAGGAAGAGGAGTGAGCTTTATAGATCCCAACGAATGCCTCCGTCATTTGCTTGTCTGTATTAGGCACACAGAAGCTCTGCATAAACTCCGTAGATGCCAACCCGAATGCATACTCTGGGTTTACAGAGTTCAGGAACTCCGAGCACTGTGCTCGTACCAGACTGTCCGAGAGTCTCCAACTGACGGCATGCCGGGGAATTCGATGCAGAAACGGTCTGCAATCAAGAACCGATTCAGACCCTGCGGATACCTATTAGTACGGATCTGATAGGCTTTTGATAACCATACTCGGATATGCCATCCATTGTCAATCATTAGTGGCATCAGTTGTGCTATGAGAGTTTACCGTCAAGTTTTCATCACTTCGGACCAAGCAGAACCAGGGCTGGATCATTTCTTCTCATTCAATTCTCTGACTGCTTCCGTCACTGATAGCTTTCCCGCATCTCTATCTGCCACCTCCTTTTTCAGCCTTTCCAGTTCATCATCGATCAAAGCAATCTCGACATCGACCTTCATGATACGCCCCTCCATGAGCTCTGTATACTCCTCCTTCGTCAACTTCTTGATCGGACTGAACTTGCTCCTGAAAATGACATCCTCCCACGTCCGTGACTTTTGCTCGTTCTCGTCCACCGGTGCTGCAACCTTCTCTAAGATAGTGCTATCCCCAGCCCCAACTCCGAAGTGAATAGCTGTCGACGCCAATCCATAAACTACTGCGCCGGGAATAATGTTCTTTGGG
Source organism: Ascobolus immersus RN42 (assembly GCA_003788565.2). Classification (NCBI taxonomy): domain Eukaryota; kingdom Fungi; phylum Ascomycota; class Pezizomycetes; order Pezizales; family Ascobolaceae; genus Ascobolus; species Ascobolus immersus. The sequence goes on along the minus strand of ML119659.1, from coordinate 194,833 downwards.
CCTCGGAAGATGGCACCCTGTAAGCCACCTGCGATGGCGCCCGAAAAGCCGGTGAGAAGGAGCTGTGTCTGACGGCTGTTGAGGGGTGTCTCGGGGAACTCGTTTTTGACAATCTCCGATGCATTTCCTCTCAAGACTATTGCACAATTCCGTCAGTCTGATCGTCGGCAGTCGAAGTATTGGAGGATGACGAACCGCAGAAAGTCGTGGTAAAGGTCATCCAACTGGCTCCGGTATAGGCGGCGAAGAGCTTTGGTGTCGGAGAGGCTTTGATAATGGCTGTAATTCCACCAAAGAGAAGACCGGCCGTTCCTGATGTCGTTTGTCAGGTTGAGTCGGTGGAGCAGGTGGGGAGGTGGAACTGACCTCCAAGCGCTCCAATGTAGAGGGATCGTATCAGGAGATCGGTCGGTGGGCGGCGGTCAAATCGTCCATGAGGAGCGGGCGCATTGGGCGTGCTTGGAGCCGTAGGTGTTTCCATCGTGGTATGTAGTGGTGAAAAGTATGGAGTTTCAAGGTACGAATGTGAAAGAGTGAGTTGCAGTTGAGACAATATGCGCTAGTCCCATTTAGCTGTAGCGGTCTGGGCATACGTGTTTAAAAGCGACTTAAACAAAACAATTGGGCGCGATCGAGTCGCGGAACGTCAATTCATCCAACGAAGTGAGCAACCACCAGGAACCGCCACGAAGAAGACAACGAAGAGACTCGACACTGGGAAGGTACAAGCTATAGCGAAAATCCCACTGTGAAAAGGTTGCGTATAAAAGGATCTACCGGGTATGCGCTCTTTCGACCGGGTTGCAGAGGTGTTTGTTTGGGTGCTAACGTTTCTCCTAGGGTCATTTCTAGTACTGCCATCATTGCTCGAATTTACAAAAATCAATCCATAAGGCCCTCCAAAATCATCGCTCCTGCTCGCTTGACCCCGCACGATCACTCTCGCAAACCGAAACAGAGAAGGACCGAAGAACGGACGGAAAGGAAGGAAATACCTGGGAATATCAACAACAGTTACAAGCCGATCTAAATGAGCGACCAAATGTTTTCCGCTTCCAACCCGAACCAGAACAACTTCCAACAAAACCCACAAAACGGCGTTGGGCAACAGCAGCCCCAGCAGCAGCAACAGCAACAACAGCAGGGAGGTCAGCAACCAATACAGCAGCAGCAGCAGCAGCAGCAACAGCAACAGCAGCAACAACAACAGCAACAACAACAACAACAGCAGCAGCAGCAGCAGCAACAACAACAACAACAGCAACAGCAGCATCCTCAGCAGCAGCAGCCAGCGTCATGGCCGGGACTGTCCGATGAAGCCAGTCGAAAGTTCTCGAGCATGCTTGCCATGCTGAGAACAAAGATCCAACAGTTTGGGCCAGAATCTCAGGAGGGCCAGAATGCAAATGAGCAGATCCAAAAGATCATGACACATTTACAGATGCTTAAGAAACAACAAGAGGACCAACACGCTCAGCGCCAACAGCAGGCTCAACAACTGCTGGCCGCTCAACATCAAGCCCAGCAAGCGGCCGCTCAGCGACAGCAAGCTCAACAGGCACAACAGCAACAGCAGCAACAACAACAACAGCAGCAGCAGCAGAATCAACAACAGCAAATAAACCAGATGAATGCTCAACAGGCCCAAAACCAGCAGCCAAACCCGGCCCAGGCTAGACAGGCGTATAGTAATGCTCTTGCAGCTGCTACGGCCGCTGCTGCCGCTGGAGGCAACCCACAAGCCATCAACCAGCAAGGACAGGAAGGCGTGGGCCAGGCTGGTCAAGCAAATGCCCAGCACTCACAAGCACAGAAACAGAACGACCTGGACTTGTTCAAAGCTGCTAGGTCTCGACTTGCTTTGATCAGCCAACAGGTGCCTGCCATCCAGAATCAGCTGAAGAGGCCAGGCTTGAGTGAACAGGAGACAGCTTCTCTCAAGAGCCAGTTGGATAATCTTCAAAAGCAGTATCGACGATATGAGAGTGTGGTGCATACTATACTGCAGAAGCACGGAAAGTCTGGTGCTCCGGGTCTTCCAGGTGCTGGCGTCGCTGGATTGCCAAACGCTGGACAGATACAGCCCGGGATGCAGCCTCAGAATCAGCAGCCGAGACCTCAGGGGGTGGGTACACCACAAATGCAACGGCAACCCTCTGCACAATCGGCCCAACATCAAGCGTTGATGGCAGCAAGCGGGGCCGGTCAGGCGGTAAGTGATCTTGTTTGGTTTCTCCTGCCATCTCTTGATAAAACTTTCCAATTCCATCAGTTTCTAACATGTGTCTTTCTCTATTTAGTCGCCTCAGCCCAATCCGGCAAACCTTCCTTCCCGACAAAATACCATGTCGCCTGCCATAAACACCCCGATGGTCAAGCAACCCTCACAACAAGGTATCGCCGCTCGTCCACTTCAAGCACAAAACAACATCCCGGGCTCACAAGCAGGCAAATCACCTGCAATTACCACTTCCTCTATTCCTACTCCCTCAATCCCCGTCTCAACACAGTCCCCCATCCCACGACCATCAATCTCTACTCCTACCGGCCAAAACCCTCAACAGCTTGCCCCAGTATCTCGGCCCGGTACCGCACAAGGCCAGATGCAACGACAACCTTCACTTGCGGGCGGTGCCCAGTCACCCACCAACCCTCTTCCCACCGCAAACACCCAACCACCCCACACACCCATCAAATCCGAATACCAAGGCCAGCAAGGCCAGCGCGAATACGTCAACCCCAACCGCCATCCTATCCCACCTAACCTAACTCCAAATAACCTCACGCCGGTGCCGATACCCGCTGCCAGACCTACCATGCCTGGTGGCCCTAACGCCCCGGCCTACCACATCATGGGAACACCTGCTGTCGCAAAGGCTCCTGGTTTTGATCAAGATGATACCGTTGGTGGCTTGACGAGCAAGAGAAAGTTGGATGAGCTCATGAGGGAGATTGATCCTACTGCCAGGTTGGATGCTGAGGTTGAAGAGGTATGTCTTGTCTTTAGTCCATTCCACCCTAATCGTCCATCATTCGTTTCGACATCACCTGTTTCTTTACAACTCCTCCCCTTTCTCACATTTCTCTTTTCCATGCCCTTGCATCGTCCTCCCTTTGAACTGAACACTGACTCGGCATCAGCTCGTCTATGACCTGGTCAACGGCTTTGTGGACCAAGTCACCGTCCAAGCCTGCAAGATGGCCAAACACCGCAACGCCGACATGCTCGAAATCAAAGACGTCCAGATGATCCTCGAGCGCAACTGGAACATCCGCATTCCCGGCTACCAGGGTGATGAGATCAGAACCGTCCGCAAGTTCCACCCAACGCAGGCACACACCACCAAGGTGGCCCAGGTCAATCAGGGCAAGGCGCTTAATGCTACCATGGGTAAGGATGACTAGGATTCTCCTAAGCCTGTAAAGAAGGAGTAGCTCTAGTGTCAAGGTTGGATGATGTGGTGTTGAGGATATGGTGTTGAGAACATGTTATTGAGGATATGGTGTGATTAATTTGAAGATGGTGTCTTTGTTTTTGGTGCGTTAAGTTGAAGGACATGGTTATCATTATGGTTACCCGGAAAGTTTCATTGGAGGGATATTGCTCTTGTTATTGCTTTATTGCTTTATTGCTTTTGTTTTATTATTGAGTTCCTGCTACTTCATTTACTGCTGCGAAGGGTTGCATTTGTTTTCTATTGCTTCGGTTCATTTATTTCTTCCACTGCCTTTTTCATTTAATCTGCGATTTTCCTTGTCCTTTAGTGTCGGTGTTGCTGTCTTTATGGGTTTCCTTCCTTCTAATAATGATTTACCTAACAAATACTTTAAACCCCCAGGCGTCTCCGTGTCGAATTGCAAAAGGAGATCGGTTTGGTCACAGTTGAGCTACTTCTTGTCATGAGTGATATATCCAGATTTCCCAGCTCCGAAATTGTTTCAAAAGCATCCTGTTCACGATTGTGAAGGACATGATCAATTGAACTTTTAGCAATTAGTCCGACTCTTCCTTTCATATTTGTCATCCCCATGCAAAGAGCTTTGAAGGCTACTACTTCAGCAATAAATCTCGGCTTTATCTCAGACTACCTCTTCACCACTGAATACTTCAAACCAACGCTCAATTTGTGACCTCCATATGCGCCAACCACGAAATCAAGCATGTTCCAAGCTCTCAAAGATACCGTTAGGTTCTGGATCTTAGCATGGGCAGGGGTCCGGCTAACTCGAGCAGAATGCTATTACCATATGGTCCAGAAACCATACAGCTACACATGATCCAACATGTCCCACTTTCCCTCTCTCATCAACCTCTCCACCACCTTTCCCAGAGCCCTCACCAAAATCGTTCGCTTCCCTCTCTCCAGGTAAAGGTCTTGGATATAGAGAAGCTCATTCACAATGTCCCCAGCAGTCGTATGTGCTGTTCCTTTTAGCGCGACCTCGCTGAGCTTCTCGCCTGTCGAAGGTGGCTCCATTGGCAACTTGATAAACCGACAAGAATTTGGGAAGTGACGAGAGACGAAATCAGCGACTTCCTCTATAGGCTTGTCCTGCAGCCTATCGAGATGCAAATGATTGTCGTATAGCGCCAGTGCCTGCCAATCGCTCTGCAAAGAACGCTCATTCCAATAATCGTCGTAGTCGTCGTCGTCGTCGTAGTAGTATGGGTCATCATCATCATCAGAGTCATCATCATCATCGGTCGTCGAGTTCTCGCTCAATCCGGCGAAAACTTTGTCAAGTAGAAGCATCGGGTCTTGCTTTTTCCTCGTAAGAATTTTGTACTCGCTAAAGCCATCGAAGAACCGTCCAGAATCGCCTTCTGCAGCCATGGCCAATGCTGATATGACTGATGTGTCGGTGCTGGGAAATTTGGCAGTCATCTTAGATGCCAGTTCTTCTGGTGTAGTCTTGCTTGGTTAAGTACTTGACTGATTTTCGTAGTACTTGCTATGGAAGTTCCCTTGATTTTGGAGTCTCGGCATAGGGCTTCTAGATGTTGCTTGAAGGTAAACCTTTGGAGCATTGTGTCGTGTTTGTCGTCGTTGATCACCCTGGCGAATTTGGCGGAGGAGGGCATCGTGGTAAAAGATTGTCGAAGAGGAGAAGCTCTTTTTGTCAAGATGAGAGCTGGAAGATAATTTCGAGCCCGTAATTACGGTCGTACGGGGCAGAACCGTCATGTTTGCTGCGGTGTGAGGAATCGAGGGCGGTGGACGTGGTGTTGTCGGGACTGGAGACAGGTCGCCTGTTTTTGGCGACGCAGGGATCTTCCGTGAGCATAGCAAGCTAATCGCTTTTCGAGGGTCTTGCGTAACTTACTGCCTTTTTTATACCTCAACTCTACCTCCCAAGTCTCAGGGCTACGATGGCAGCTGCTTCACTGGTTAAGTCCCAAAGCAGAGATTGAGTAAACGTCAACCATGAGTCTGCTCTGTACATTCAAGTATTTAGTTACCGTGACTCGGAGGTCGGCTTTTGATTTGCCCTCGTATCTCGACTGAGCATGAGTTGGATTCACTTCAAGTTTTTACGAAAAGTTCGTGAGCCGTCTTACAGCAATCTCCTGAGCGCACGTACGACATCCTCACTTCACTCCTCATCAAAATCCGGAAGAGTTCATTCGTGAGTAGTTTCTTCCTGTCGCCGAAATCTGCCCATCAGTTTGACTCTGATATGGCAGACTTTCTCGTAGTCGTGATTTCTGCTAAGGTACAAGCTTTCGTGTCGAATACATTCGCGCGATCGCGTACTTATGTCCCAACTGCTGCACAAATTTGCAAAAGTCGGATTCTCGTTCATGAACGCAGATCCATGGCTCAACTTCAACGTGCTGTCAACCTGATCGTGCCGCTGCTACCTACCGCCTGATCATGAGAAGAAGTACCAAAGATTACCTCGTGCGTTGGGTGACGGCAAAACCGAAGATCTCGTAGAAAACCGCGCGTAGACGCACTCGCAGGCCGCAGTGATTTTCGTATCGAAGTCAAGGTAGTTGCATTAATTGGTAATGAACGTGAAAGCGGCTGCGAATGCTGTCCTTCGTCTGGCTAACATTGTTCTACATCCCTATGGCCCATGCCCTGTACTGGAACTTGGATTCCGTTTCATGGTCTGCACCTTATCAGACTCTTATCTTGCTCTCTCTGGAACATACAGCGTGTATCTTGACCGTGGCTGCTATACAAACGTAACAACAGTGCTTTGCGCTTGGAATAATGCGTAGGTTTGTTTTGAAAGCAAGTTGGTGTGCTTCTCGTGTTTCTCCTTCGGATATAGGATGACATCTTCATTCATCAATGCGTGCTAAGCTCTCCTTCTTTGATCTTCTTCTTTGGAGACGATGCGTTGCAGTAAGGAAGGATGCAGCAACGTGAATGCCGGACAAGGCGTGGAATTTATACCGGCTGAGAAGGACGCAATGGGATTCTAAACGGAAGGTGCAGTCAAAGCAAGCCAGCGAGTTCTGAGTAATGAGGGGGCGTATTGATCGGAGAATACATGCATGGAGAATTTACAAGTGATGAAACCGAGATGCATGAAGGAAAGAAAGTAAGGCGAAGAAATGTTTCTGGATCGACCAAAACATTTCTGAGCATGCACATGCCACGAGAACCATGCCTTTTAGAAAGAGGCAAATCAACAATGTAAAAGCACACGAGGTTCCCGAATGTTTTAACATTAGAGTGTCCTGATAGCGAGCATAATTATATAAACTAAGCCAAATCCAGTAATAAAGAGACGGTTTGTCAGTGAGATGAATGCACAAATGATCCAGCCCTCGATAAAAACTTACAAGCGCTCGAGAAGCCAGAATGGATATCCAGAAGTACCAGATAGCTCAATGCAGACGTTTTATTCATAGTAAAAGCCAGCCAGGCCAAACCAGCATCAACAGGAGCACTACGAAAAAAAGATACACACAATTAAATAACCAGCCCAGAGAAGAAAAAAGATAAAGCAAAAAAAGATAAAAGCAGTCCTCTCAAATGCGCCTCGCAGAACGAATAAACCCCGCTCAATGCTCGCTCAAACCCAACCAGATAAACACAAAAAGAAAGTGCAGCTAGTACTAGCCCATAATACTCAATACACCCATAAAAGAAACCGAAGAAAAACAACTACAAAACTCCCAATAAAAGAAGGGGAGAAAAGAGAAACGAATGTACTTCTCAGCCCTCGACTTTTACGCCTTTCACGTCCTACCATCCGCCAAACAGATCTTTCCCACCAGCCCCAAGGATCTTGCCTTCACAAGCACCGGTATCCACAGTGGTCCTGCCGTCAATTGCCCAGTTTCCCACAGGTAATCCTCTAATAATCCTCTCCCGCTCCTCCTCCAACATTATTCTCCTTAACAATCTGTCCTCACTAAAACCTCCAGCGTCATTCAAATCTGCAGCGGTGAAAAGACTGTCATAAACCTCCTGTGCTCCACCCCTCGTCCCACTCCTTCCCTCCTCACCACTCGTAGTGTAAGGATTTCCGCCTCTTCTAATCTCACCGGCTTCGAATTCAGCGAGTAGACCAAAGAAGCTGGTGGCATCTGGCCTGACAAGCTCGGAGTTCCGTAATCCTGACCCGCCCCTTCCACCCCTTCCACTCGCCCTTACGACCGGTCGTGCCAGCCGTTCCACCCGTTCCAACTCCTCGAGATAACTGGATTCTGCGCTCCATCCCAGCCCCGGCAAGTTGTCCAACAGGACTGAATTCTCGTCGGTTAGTTCCTCATCACGATTAGTGCGTGGTAATTCGGCGACTTCACGAGCAAGACGTTGATAATCCGATCGGATGAGGATATCGATATGGTCGAGACGCGACTGAGTGCCAGGGGATATGGGACGGCTGCGGAGAGTCCGGTTACGGCCTGGATGTGGAGTGGGGACGGGGATGGTGGGGTCGAGGTCGGTGAATGTAGGGCGGGCAGGGAGGGGAGTAGTGAAATGTGCGCGAAGGCGGATCGGGTCGATTGTGCCAGGGCTCGAGAGAGCGGCGATGGTGGTGCCAGGCACAGTTGCACCGGTAGGACTGGACGGGGTGGCAGGAGTCCCGCTCGTGCCCGCGTTGATGGTGTTTAGGAAGGTGGAACCACCGTAGCGGCGAAGGGTTTCAGAGCCTGTACGCAATGCCGCGGTTAGGGCGTGCAAGCGGGTTTGAAGGGAAATGAGGGTTTCCAGGCTCGTCTCTGCCTCAAGGGATGAAGAAGAGGTACCTATTGAAGTGTTTGATGGGGGAGAGAGAGGGTTGCTAGGGGGGGGAAGGGAGAGAGGTGAATCGACGCGCCCTGGGAATTGAGGGGTAACTCGGAGGATATCCACAACGTCCCGGATGACCGGAGGCAAGCTGTCTCTAATAGCCCTTGACAGAGCGTTGGTAGGAGGTGCCGAGCGAGAAGCAGAGGGATGAGCCGATCCTGGTTGGCTTGCTTCTTGCTGAGCGGCTGCCTGACGTTGAAGGACTCGCTGGCCGCGGGTGGTAAGGGATGGGTCGACGGGAGTCGAAGAGGCAGGAGAGGGTCGTTGAAGACGGATTCTGTACTCGGGAAGACGCGAGGGAGGCCCTATTCCAGCAAAATGGAGAGAATTGCGCAAATCCCGTCTCAGATCCTCTGAGTCACCGATACGTCGAATCTCATCAACAATATGTTGGAAGTTGTACTGAGAATCATCAACCGTCTCAGTGGGTAGGGAGTTGGTCGGATTCGTAATCCCGCTCAACGCGTTCCTTGTATCTCTCCAGTTTCTTACACTCGTCCTTCTCGTTCTCATTGCTCCAGGTGGTCCAGAAGCGTCCAAGCCACGTGCCTCCGCATCACCATCACCAGCAAGACCCATGAAATCCAGCATCTCTGCCGTCGAAGAGATCGAGCTTGCTCTACGTCCAAGCTCGGCCCTTCTCCCAAATGGATTGATGCTGTCTGGGGATGCGCTTCGATCACTCGGGTCAAACATTGCCGTCTCTCGAAGAAACTCATGCACCGAGATGGTCTCCTCTTCTATCTGAAGTCGCTCCAACGCTCTTTGCCTGGCAGCAAGTCGGGCGGCATCCCTCCTCTGTCGAGCAAGCGTCTGCTCAGATGGTGCAGGTAGTGTACCCTCCAGCAACGGCCTAATGTAAGCCTACACCAAGACGATTAGTTCTACCACCAAAAATAATATTGAGCCTTACCCTTATATCATCCGCCCATCTCATATCAGGCTCTGCACCATCCAGTTCATCCTCATCCCTCAGTCTTTCCAGCCCTGCCATTCCGTACCCGCTAAATCCAAATCCAAACAAGCCCGTCTGACTGATCCTAGAGGCCCCAGATCGTCTCGCTGCAGCATTGCGCCTACCCACACTTCCTGCAGTCGGAACAACACTATCATCGAAAACCTGGCGGACCATGTTTCGACCCTGCTCGCGTACTGTGGATTGCACTCGAGCAAGGCGTTCATTACTGATGCGGGTCGGAGGCCAGGGAGTATGAATTTGACGGAGGGGTTCGGAGGTGGTGGTGGCATTGGTGGTATTGATGGTGTTAACGGAGGTGGTTGAGGGCGTCGAAGCGGTGTCGGAAGTGTGTGAAGGGTAGGATTCGGCGGCTTCGGCGAGGGTAGGGAAATCTGAAGGAGGAGAACCGGCTGGGAGAGGAAGCGTCTTTGAGTCTTCCGAGTCGGAGTCCTCTGGAGGAAGGTATCCTAGACCTGCATTAGCGGGTCTTGTTATGTAGATCTGCCGTTCGGGAGCAAGACTCCCAAGGTCTCACTGTTGACAAAACCAAAGAGAAGAAAACATACTTAGCTGACCCATTGTAGCGGGTTACTTTTTGGTGGAGTCAAGGTCGTCGTTGGTGATGTTGGCTTCCGAGCTTCAGCGGAGTCCCGGAGACGGCTCTACAACTGCGGTTCCCGAACAAACACAAAGATCTCCAACAAAAGACGTGATGCGCCTCAAAGAACCGAAATGCTGTAATATTGCGTCGAGCAAATCAAGAAAGCTTGAGGTAGAAGTCGTGATACACCCAATTTCAGTGTATGATCGAGAGTCCGTTGGTGGTTGTTTTGGGAGGAATGCTCTCTTTGTGATGAAATGAATGGGACGGCCTCATCCCTCAGGAATCTCCTTGGGAACCCTCTCACGCCCACCAATCCTGTTTCGGTCTAATCACTTTCAATCTTATCAGTGCACGAGCCGCATTCATTCGCTAGCGGGATGTTCCGTCCTTCCGCATAAGAAAAAAGTTCCGCCGAAAACTTCAAAAGTTGCGACCACGAAAAAACAGATCCCTCTCATCACCACCACCAAAATCATCACCACATACCACCTCCATCAATACCCCGCACAACCTCTCTATATCCTCAATTCGCTACAAATAATCCACAATGGTCAAGCCAAAGCTGAAAACCGTGCTCGCCGCCGAAAAGGGCGTCGACTTCAAGCAGCAACGCATCAACAAGCAACGCAAACTCGCTGAGAAGAAGAAGGCCCAGAAGAAACAAACCAGCCAGGAGCCCGAAGACGACACCGACTCTGAGGATCCAGAAGTTGAGGATCAGGATGATGTCCCACCAGCGCTTGTCCCAGCCGATGCCGAGGTGAAGAAGAGCAAGAAGAAGGCTGCTGCCACTGAGGAGGATAAGAAGGAGGCTGAAGGAGAGTGGGAGGATGAGGAGTCGGAGGAGGAAGATGAGGACGAGGAGGATGAAGAAGAGGAGGAAGACGACGACGAGTCCGATGCCGCCTCTGTCGCCCTTTCCGACATCTCCGAACTTGACGCCGACGTAATTCCTCACCAAACCCTCACCATCAACAACACTGCTGCCCTCACCGCCGCGCTCGCCCGCATCGAAACTCCTAAAGGACCATTCTCGCTTGTTCAGCGCCTGACCGGCCCTTGCCCCAACCTTCCCAAAGACATCCATGACGATCTCGCTCGCGAACTGTCATTCTACCAGCAAGCTCTTGCTGCCGCCAAGACCGCAAGGGATCTGTTGAGAAAGGAGAAGGTGCCATTCACAAGGCCAACGGATTACTTTGCAGAGATGGTCAAGAGTGATGAGCACATGGGACAGGTCAAGGGAAGGCTGTTGGAGATTGCGGCAAACAAGAAGGCGGCTCAGGATGCCAGGAAGATGAGAGATGCCAAGAAGTTTGGAAAGAAGGTGCAGCAGGAGAAGTTGGCGAGCAGAGAGCAGGAGAAGAAGAAGATGTTGGAGCGGGTCGAGTCATTAAAGCGAAGTGAGTCCTTCAGTCTAAGCTCTTTGGCCTGGACAGCTTCACCCCTGAGTGTCGTTACTAACTGAATTTTTAGAACGTGGAACCGACGATGTTGGCGCTGCCGACGGAGCAGAGTTCGACGTTGCTCTGGAGGAGGCCATATCCGGAAAGGACAGCAAGCACAACCCGAACGCAAAGCGGGCAAAGCGTGATGCTAAGTACGGTCACGGAGGCAAGAAGAAGAGAGCCAAGTCGAATACTTTCGAGAGTACCAGTGACATGACCGGATTCTCAGCCAAGGCGATGAAGGCCAAGGGACCCACAGGTGTGAAGAAGGGAGGAAAGAAGAGATTGGGGAAAAGTAAGAGGGCTGGTGGAAAGAAATAGACGGAGTAAAGTGTCGTGACATTGAGTTGTGAGCTTGGATATACCGTCTAAAAGTTGACTGCTTATTTCTGGGTTGGGTTATTTAATGTGGGGAGTATGTTGGTTAGGGGATCATTGTCATTTCTTTTGTTTACATCTCGGTTTCCTTCGTCAATCGTAGTTATTTCTTCTTTCTTCTTGTATTTATATCAATGCATCGAGGCTTTTGATCTTTCCATCTTTCCTGTTTTACCCAACTGCCTGTTCCGTCTGTTCTCGGTATTTGTCTCCATCGCCATCGCCATTGCTCCTTCGTCTCCTTCCCTTTTGTCATCGGATAGTATGTCCTTCCGCTTCCTTTTGCCTTCTTTGCCGTCTTCTGTCATTTAACTCTTGTATCTCCAGGTTTACCTCGCCTCCACCACAGCCCCAGCTCACATTTGCGCCATCTAATTCTCATACAGTTGAAGGTTCCTGCTTCACGAAATCTCCCCGAAATACGAAAGTTTTATAAGCTCATACTTCGTGCATACGATCAGAAAACCAACACGGTGTCAGCCGGAATCCCGACAGTATAAGACAGAACGAGATAAGAGAGTTTCATTTGTCTTCTGCTTCTTACACCAAGTTGTAGAATAAGACGGCAGAGCCTAAAGCACGAGACCGAACACCACTGAGTATCATGAAACACGGGGATGTAATAGAAACAATACAACACAGGGCTGACATGTCGATGAGAGAAGGAGGTTGCTTCTTGACAGCCTAGTAGCGATGAACTTGAGGCACGAGACAATTCGAACAGGGAAGATGCGCCGTCCAGATACAGGACAGGCCACGAAAGTATACAGCTGCATCGAATGCCTTTCCCACTATTTGGCACAAATAATCCGACCGAGAAGGAACGTCGTTACGTTATAACGTTACTCTGCAATAGCCTCATAAATCAGTGCCAAAAGAGTCCCCGCTTGGCGGGTCAAAAGACGAAGTACTCTGCAACAAAATTGCGCTTTCCAAGGAGGAAAAGATACGGGATGTTTGCACGGAAATGTCCCTTCAAGATGTACGTTGTGCATGCATCGAAACATACTTAGTACACTGGCAGAATCATACAATACGCTTATGGGGATGCAGTCGTGGAAGTTCTGAGAGTGACGTTCGTATTGGTACGAACTGTCCTCAGAAAGTACTATTAGCACGTAAGAATCCTTTGTGCATACAAGCAAATTGCCGACACAAAGGGCTGTCGCAGGCTCGAATGCGCTTCTCTGGAAAGTTTTGACATGCGACAAGTAGTCGTAAGGCCCTTCGCACGCGTGGCTCACAGACGTTCATTTCCACAGGCACAATCAGGCACAGTGAGGATCTCAGATGTGTAAGTACTTAACGCATTCGAAGCATACATTAAGTACTTAACTTAACTTCGTATTCCACACTGGCAAAATGTGTAATAACATCATTGATGTGATCAATACCATTCCGCACACAATAGCAGTGTTACTATAGACAAGCATATCTTTCAGGCATCGTCCTAAATATCCCGTACTACTTGAAAGCAATAGATTCGCCATCAGATACCGAACTCATCATCGAAGTCTTCACCATCACCATAATCATCGTAATCATCAAATCCACTCGAGAAACCAAACATGGAACTGAAAGGCAGCATCCCAAAGTCTTCGTCCTCATCTTCCTCATCATCCGCCGCCACATCCTGCCACCATTCCGACCAATGGTTCGAAAGCAGCATCGTCTCCATCTCCACAAGGGTATTCATGTAGTCATGCTTCATAACCAGCAGCTCCTTCTTTCCCCAGGTCCCATCCGGGAGGAGAATCGACATTGTCTTCTTCTCGAGCAATCTAGGATTGTAGCCCTCACCAAAGTTGTATGTCTCTCTGACCCGCAGAAACTTCCGTATCGCCTTCCGCCAAGCCTTTGGATGCAGAAACTTGTCCTCCACACACTTTTCGAGATATTCCTCCACCATCGACCTATTCTCCCAGCACGAATCGATATGTGACAAGTCGAGAGTGCCGATACAAGCAAACGTCTTGAGTGACGAATACTTCAGATAGCCCTCCTCCTCCGTGATTCCACCCCATACCGGGTCTGCAGAAAGAAGTAGCTCCAGTCCACGAAAACTGTCTCTGAAAGTATACATCTTCCCGCTCGTCGTGATCAGTCGTGCTAGACTCAGCACACCAAATAGCTTCTTGGCCCGTAAACTATGCGCATATGAGAAGTCATACGTCCATTCTAAAGCCGACGAGCCAAATCTTTGCTCGATCTGATCCATCGTGAGGTCTTCCATATTCTCAACGCCATGGACACCAGTCAGTTGAAAGTGACAGATCAGAAGGAAACACCGATAGAGCGTCTTCTTGATCTTTTTGCACAGCCGATCATCCACCTCGACCTTGATCACCCGTTCATCCCAATCTCTCGTCCTGTTGATCTCCTCACCCAGATAGTCCGAAATCATCTGCAGCTTTTGGTCCTCCCACTCCAAACAGAGCAATTCCTTTCCTCTAATCGAGAAGCTTCCCGGCCTCGGATCGATCCTGCGCTTCCATTCCTGCAAATACCAAGGCGAAGTTTGGTCCCACTCGAGGGCATCGCCGATAAGGTAACGCAGCAGCAATTTCTGAACCGGCGGTATGGCGTCGGGCCGTCGAAAGTCGAAGAGCTTGAGGACGGTTGGGGAGAACTCATTTCGGGCGATAGAGGCGAGGATTTGGCCTTGGTAGCGGATGGCTACTTGGTTGTATTGTTTGCATACTTGTCGGAGGGTGGTGAAGGCTTTGGAGGAGTCGAGGTAGCAGAACAAGCTGAGGACCATTTCGGGCATGCCGCTGAATCTCTCGACGGCGGATGCCATGATTGCGTGTATGTTTCCGAAGCCCTTGAGAAAAGTGTATTTTTGTTTGTTTGTCTTGAATCGAAGCTCGCAAGAAGTCTCTGTTCTCAAGATTCAGTCGGATGGTTACAGATCGTTTGTAGCTTGGTTTTGTTCTACGATGAGTATTAGCCTCCATGTTTGCCTGAGAGCTTCATGTATGCCTTACTATCAAAAGAGTTCAATATCAACAAGCAATCGCAGATCCGGCAATGAAAGTTGATGGCCCCAAAAACTCTTTGGCAAGCTTGAGGAGTGTCGTCGTTGACGTTTGGTGGGCCGTGAGGCGGAAAGTCTGGCTGCTAACCTTATTTATGCTAGCCGTGGCGGAACATGCCTACTACACCGCCACATCATTAGCCACTCCCGCTCGAATTCTTCAGAACTCAATTGATAAATGCTCTTAAATGAGCCGTAACTCTGAGCAAAGAGGTTACATAGCAGACCTTAATGAATAAACGGTGCCGCAAAGGGAGCAGACATGCTTGCCAGTGACCCCAGCTTCAATGATGAGCTGTAGAAACATGTTCAGTTGAAAAGAAAAAGGAACACAGCGCTCGATAAAAGCCGAAAAAGACAACTTCTCGCACAGCCGAAAGAACGGCAAAACAATGGTTCCAGAGGGGGTCGAACCCTCGACCTTGGCGTGTCAACACTGATCGTATTAGCACCACGCTCTAACCAACTGAGCTATGGAACCGAAGATGTTAGTCAAGTCCCATTAAACTTATTGGATTACACAAAATGCATTTCGCAGCTCTTGGCAACTTCTTGCAATGTGATTCCTAATTTCGGAATTTCTTACTTTTCAACCTGCTAAGAGGACAGAATATGCTTCAAGTTATTTGAAGAGCATACAGCTCGCTTATAATTAAGGCATAAGTTGAGGCAGGTACAAGCCCCAAGGAGACACCACGCTGGTTAGAGGAATTTCAAATCTCCTACGAGGATACGTACAGAAGGCTCAGCTGAGGCTGGGCGTCATAGACTCGACGCGGAGAAGTTTACTCAGATTAAGGCCAGCACTCTGCCCTATAAAAAATCATTACTTACCCGGACCCGCACCAAAAAGTCCTTACTTGAGTCCAATGCGAACGAATCACCACTTCGGATGGCAAGAAACAGCACGAAGTACCTACTTCATCAGAGTTTCACGACAGTGACAGAAGGAATGAATGGACATGAGTACGTTCTCGATCTCAGCACAAAGGGGGATACAACCTCTAGATAAAGGAATCAAGCAAAGGACGGCACGAGAAATGCGCTCAAGTGTACCCGCAAGGTCGCAGCACAGGATTACGATACCGACAAAGCAGGCCTCTACAACCAGCATCTGACAAACATACACACACGTTCACTTCTTCACCCAAGATCATGATAACCATCATATCACTCGGATACAACTACCTATATACACTCAACTTGCAGAAAAAAGCCGAAAACGCAGGATCTAGGATGATCAAGCACGAGAATACAACACATGTACCACAACCAAGACAGCGTTTTCAGCTTCCCAGTCTCTCTGCCTAGAGCACACAAGAGTATTACAAGTTAATCTTCAAGGGCAGTCAAGCAAATACGTGCTGCCTCAAGCTCGGGTATTTATTACGGATACCAGCCAACTTACGTACGAGAACAGGCCAGCGATAACAGAGCATGAAAGAAGTACAAAAGCATCGTGCAGCCGAAAAGTACAAATCTCGACCGCGTGTATTGCATGACAGAAGGCACGAGCTCCATCAAATACAACTTATATGCAGCTCGGCTCAGAATGATGCCGTACGACATTAATGAGAGGGAATTGGTATTTCTGTGCAGAGAATTGACCGATCGGAAATACATATGCATCCGATGCCCCTTAAGTGTACTAGTAGGGATCAGTCCATCTCACGACAGTCCAAAGCTGCAAAGAAAAGAGCGCAAATTCAAAGACATCCCTACGGGAACCAAAGGAAGAACCGGTCTCCTCGATCACTCCCCAGTACGTGTTGCTTCAGGCGCACATCCACCTCAAGCAAAGTATGTAGCTTCCAACCACAAGAACTAAACGAAAAGGTAAGAAGAAGCCCCAAAGGATCGAAGCTACCATCTACAACACGTGCAGCGAAGGGAACTGGTCGTTCTCCGGAATTATTACGAGTCATCAAACTACCTCCAAACGAAGTGTGCTGGAAGTATACGCACCGGCCCGGACGGACCACGAACTACAAAAGCATAAGAGAAGCTTCGACATCTCACTAATTATAATCTGAGCAACAAGCCTCAGTCTGACTGAAGACTACCTACGTGTTATCTCAAGTGTATAACATTGTCGCGGTCCAGGGGCCTACGAGCTCGAGAGGAAGAAACACAGCGAGTACAAGGCCGCAACAAGATATACGAGTGTTATACGTATACAAGCTCCAAGCAAGACACATACTTTACAGAGTCGACTAGTCCATTTTTAATCCGAGAGTCAACAACACACTCGAGATTTAATTGTACGAATAGTACATCAGCGCAACACTCATCAACACGTGCGATCCAGTCCGATGAATCGGAAATGAGCGAGGAACTGTTCGCACGGTCAGCCTCCAGTTGAGGATTTTCCCCCGTATGTCAGGAAAAACAACCGATGAATGGGATGATAGACGAGATCAAGAGAGCTCGAGCCTGAGGGATGTACACTAAACCACCAACAGTTTCAGCACGTCCTGCCAGTGCAACTCTGTAATGAACCGTTACTGTGCAATGGTACGCTGCTGTGCACGAACCTGGATATCGATAAGCTCGTACTAGCCACACAGACGAGATCCACGGGGATGTGTTGCGGAAAGCCAGCCGAGGAGGTTCGGGATCACGGTGCGTAACAAGAATGGAAAGATCCTCGAACTGCTTGAGACGAATCACGAGATGGCACGACAAGGCAATGAATTAGGCCAGATCCGAGTAGCAGGAGCGGGCACGGATCAGACTCAAAGAAGCCTACAGGGAGATGGGATCGCAACAACATCTGAGATAGTACTTACGAGCTTCCTTTCATTGAACGCCATATGCATTGGCTACTTGAGGAAGACCAAGGTACGCCCATGCAGGTAAAGTACTATGCTAAGTAGTAGAGACTTTGAAGAAGATGGCAACTTACACGGGATTTCTTCTAGTGTGCATGTATACCCGCAAACAAACATGAAGGTATCAGTTCAAGAAAGGTATCACTGCGAGAAAAACACGAGAGGAATGTACAAACAAAAGTACGTCCTACCAGTACAACTGTCGGCAGGGTTCCACGATTCCCACGATATCCAGTTAAATTTGCCAACGCACCGACAAACGCATTCAAGAAAGTCTCGGACTATGTTTACGAGCTGGCGCAGCGAGAACAGAATCGGAGAAAACATGACACTCATAAACGTCTAGAAGCAAGGTTAATCAAGCTCTCCCACGAGCTCACGGAAGAGATCATTTTAACCTCAAGCGACTACACGAGATCTCACCGTGAAGACCGCCCGCGAAGAGCCTCATGAAGGCCTGGAGGTGTGTACAAAGGGGATTTAGTAGGATTCGCGATCCGTAAACGCAAGACGCCACGTAATGAACTTCATCAACAGAAAGAACTCACGGTATTGAGCATGCAAGTACATGACAAATCACGGCTTGTAAGCTCTAAGAATAGAGATCGCCGCACGAGAGAACTACATACGAGGGAATCGGATCCAGTACCCAGAAGAGTGTATGGTAGAAAGGGGATGGGGCAATCGCGAATTAAGTTTCGGTACTATCAGACTACGGAAAATGTTGGCAAGAGCAGATCCACGGTAAAGAATGTGCAGTAGTATGGCCAACAACCCTACAGTAGAAGACGACATGAAACCTCGCTCATGTCTGATCGAATTTCCAAGAGCAGCTACGAGAGGATGCCACTGAATCCACTTAGAACATCTCAATGAGCAAGTCAAGCGCAATAATGCCAGGGAGACCTGAGAGAGAGTACGAAATACTGGAATCGAAGATGAATGACAAAACATTCCCAAGGAGACAGTTGCTGGTTGTACGTGTACGTGCAACCATCCAAAGCAATTGCATTGAACGAGTTCCCTCAGATCCCAGGAACAGTACGGTTTGCAATGAATCCTCGAAACACAACGAGCCACTGCCAGTCCCATCGAGAGCGGCATTGCACGCAGAAAGACAAGTTCGTGCTTCGATATCCCATTGAGCAGCAATCACGGCTCGGGATAAGAATACGAGCACTCTCAAGCCCACAAAGTACTGGAGTTCCGGAGGCCTACGATCGCGAGTACTATAAAAGGTACTTCAGCGAGTATCACGCATACAAGCTTCAAGCAGATATCCATGCCGCAAGTACGAGAGTCACCAAAACCCCAAAGACTACGATACATCCACGAGCATATGGCATCATTATCATGTCTGGTGAATCTGCATTTATAGGGTTAATTGTCCGGTCAACTCGATCAAGGATCAATATCACGATATTCTAGAAGACGTGCTCGCGATATTTCTACGAAAAGGTTTACACATTCGGCGTAGCACGAGCCACTTCCCGAACATTCAAGAAGATGCAGTATTCCGCCCAGGGAGGCACTGGCAGGGCAAGAAATATGTGAAGAATGATCAAACGCGCACGTCAAGATGCAAGAGCAAAGGTTGCCCTTATAATTAGAGCTAGAAAGATAGAAGTCTCGAAAACCACCAATGGCACGAGAATAGATACAATGATATTAGACCTGGAAGAGTTTTCGAAGGTAAAGGAAAAGAGGTACGGGAGATATAATGGTAGCAGCACACACTGCCCCGAAATAAAGAGCATTCGTCAAGGAAAAGGCATTGGAATTAATCACGCACTTCATACATAGACAGTTTATGTGTGAAGCTTCTAGCTTCTAAGCAGTACCTCTTTGAGCTTCTGTTCGCAAGAGATGCTACGAGTACTCGAGTGTGTGGTACGCAGCAAAGTCATGTACACTCTCACCGAGCGTACCTTTAAAGGGCGTGCATATAACCTTTTGAACGAGCGACCGCAAACAAGAAGTCAAAGACAACTGAAGGAGAGCACACGGTACTACTGTGATTGTAGATGAATGGGAAAACTCTCACGTCAATGATACGGTACCATATAACCCACAATCCGTAACCCGCCTCCCAATCCAAAGCAATCGACGTATCGTCCACCCAATCACTCGTCCTTCCAAACCCACTCTCCCTCAGCCTTCCCCGTCCCCTCAATCTGCCCCGGCACCTCCACCCTCTTCCCACCCCTCTCGCTATATACAACCTCTCCACCAGGCTCACCTCCGTTCACGATAACTCTTTGTCTCCTCTCAGCCTCTTCCATCTGCTTCTCAACGTCTCCAAAGACCATCAAAAGAAAGATGCGGAAGAAAATGATGAAGCCGATAAAGTAGCTAGCCGTGTAGACGGCGAGCGTGACGGGGTCGAGCTTGTTGTCGCGGGAGAAGGCACGTCGGGATGAGGCACTGAAGAGGAAGAAGGGGAATGGGAAAAAGGTAAAGAAGAAGCGGTAGGGTTTGCGTGGAGATCCGGGAGGTCGGTGGAGGCGGGGTGGTGTTGTGGAGAAGAAGCGGGGTCCAGGAGTCGAGAAGTTTGGTGAAATTCGGAAGGAGAGTGCTGGCCTAGGGTTCCGGAGAAAGAAAGGATTTGTTCTGGAAAGGTCAGTTGGGATCCCGCAAAGGGAAGGAGATGGGTTGATACCCTGGGTGTGAATTGAAGAAGGCCGCTCGGGAGTGGAAAAGGCGACCAACAGTCGGGATTATTTTCGAGGACCGCATTTTGACAGTGACTGTTATCGTAGACCAAAAAGTCGGAATGGTATGTTAAAGTGGTGTTTTACACTGATTGGAGTGATGATCATCGTGACGTTATGTGGATACCACTTCACGGCCGACCCCGGGACGACATCGCCCAATAAGGCAACTCATCATGTGTCCCGGCGGGTCCTTAAACCCGTCTTCGTTAGCTGCCCTCCTCTTCCAAACTAACGTCCCTGTCTGCATACCTTGGCGATTGCGCGATCTACCTTATCCCGACAACGACTCATCCACCTTCTCCTCTCTCACTTTTTGTTTCATTCAGCATCAGCATCATCTTCACATCTTTGTGCCCGTTTACCGTCCCTATTCCCAGTGAGCGTTCACCAAAGCAGTTTGCTTTTCACCTGCTGTCGCTTGATGGCATCTTTCCGCACAGACGACTTGGAGGTTGTAGAGCACGAACCAAGACTCCTGCCGCGCCATCCCCACACTATCACCAAACGGTCATCAAGCAGCGTATCGACGACCCGGCTGCTGCGACGGGGAGATTCCGAACTGGCGATCCAACGGAGCAAGAGTCAGAAGAACCGGTATGCGCTGGGCGTGGTGCTGGTGTTGATTGTGGTGGTGTTGTGGGTGAGCAGTAATTTTTTGACGGCGGTAAGTTCCACCTCTTTTTTTTACATCTCGAGTTTGGATAAGCGGGCAGGTTGAGGCGATAAGGAGATGCTAATGATGGATGGATGGAGTAGGCTCTCTTCTACGACGACTCCTACTCGAAACCTTACTTTGTCACCTATGTCAATACCGCAACCTTCTCCTTCTACCTGCTACCCGAAGCTTTCTCATACCTCCGCTCCCTCATCCGACCATCGCAACAAACCTACACCCCTCTCCCTACCGCCGATGAGACGGCACCGCCCAAACAACCCCCCCTATCGCGCGCCACACCTGCTTCAGACGACGAAGAACCGCCTCTAACCCTCCGCGAAACCTTCTCGCTTTCCGCCCAATTCTGCATCATTTGGTTCATCGCAAACTACTTTTCTGGAGCCTGTTTCCTCTTCACCAGTGTTCCATCGGGCACCATCCTGTCGTCCACCTCATCGATATTCACACTCTTTCTTGGAGTCTACCTTCGGATCGAAAAGTTCACAAACCTCAAGTTTTCGGCTGTCCTCATCTCCATCCTCGGTATCATCATAGTGAGCAGTATCGACATTGACACACCCTCGGTCGTTTCACCTTCTATTGCTGGCCGCGATGAGCAGACAGTGGGTATCAGTGGAGGGACGCTACCCAAGACGCCAACTCAGATCTTCCTTGGAGACACTCTTGCCATCCTCGGGGCTCTCTCTTACGCCTTTTACACAACCCTCCTAAAGTACCGTGTCCGCAGCGAATCTCGACTTCCTACTCGACACTTTTTCGGCTTCGTTGGTCTTATCAACCTGCTCCTTCTCTGGCCGGGCCTGGTATTCTTGCATGTCACTGGGTTGGAACCATTCGAACTTCCAAGTACCAAATCAATATGGATCATCCTTGGGATCAATGCAGGAATCACCTTCACGAGTGACATCTGCTGGGCTGTCGGCATGCTGTTGACGAGTCCAGTATTGGCTACCGTCGGATTGGGCTTGACCATTCCTCTGGCAATGCTGGGAGATCATTTGTTGGGCAAAGGCTCACCAGTTGGAGGGTGGTACTGGATTGGAGCCGCTGCTGTCGGCGTGGGCTTTTTGCTTGTCAATTGGGAAGAAGGAAAGGAGAGTGGAGAGGCGGTCTTTGCGGATGAGGGAGGCAGAGTGGATTAGGAAGAGCTGCAGGAGCTGGATTGTGGGTTTGTGTGTATTGGATGGACGGTGAGGGAGATGGAGAGCTTGGAGGCCTGGGTGGGTGGTAGCACGGCCGGATGCTAAGAAGGGATTGATGATTGAGTGGAATTTGAATGATATGGTTGGATATGGGCTCGAGGTATGGCGGAAGTATTCATCACGGATTTTGGCCGAGTTCATGGGGATTAAGGGTTGCATGGCGTTTGGGGAGTTTTGGTGTATTTGTATTTCTTTGCTGGGCGGCTTCATTCGTTATTGGTGTTCTCTTTGGCGGTTTTTTTTGTTTCTGGGCTTGTTGCGGATAGTGTGGAGAGCACATTTGGGTTGCATCTACTTGTTCTCTCTGTTCGCAGAGTACCGCTGCTAGGTAAGGTCGTCCTTTCATTCGTTCTTTCAGTATTGCGTTTATTGTTCAATGGCATGGCGTTTCTATGAGGCTTTGGCATGTGGTGTTAGATCTTCTTTCTCAACGGTTTTGGCGATATCAGGTTAGCTTGCATTTGTGGAATTCAACATATTCTTTCTGCTTCTCCGCTCTGTTCTTATTGTTTTGACGGCTTTTTGCTTGTGCTGGCAGATTGGTTCTTGAAATCGGGGGCCTTCTCCATGGTGGTGGAATAAAGGGCCGGCAGTTGAGCTCTCCTTCCTTTATGGGAAGGGTTGTACCTTCCCAGTTGGTTGAGTTAGTCCTGGGCCTCTTGATGCTTGTGGAGGTATAAAGAGAGGGTCTCCCGCGCTCTTTCTTCAAGCACAAACAAACTCTACGTGCTTCACAATTCCTACGCGGTTTGAAGCACGACACGAGCATTTTCGATTGGCGACATCAAGAGCAGTACACTAACTTGTCAACTCCAATCAGATGCACTTACGCTAACATCTTGTTAGAATGGGGATGCAATACTCTACGATGTTTGGTACGATGATGCAATGAGAATATCACGACCGTTCCATGGACCGTTCACGGAAGCCAATGAGAAAAGCTCGGGATGAAATACGTTTTACTGCTTAAAGATCAAGCCGAGAAGGATTCCATTCTACGAAGAGCAATATGCCGTCTCAAGGGAAGATTCTTCGAGCACGTATTTCAAAGAATGGGAGTTCAGGACACGGATGTAAATGGGGATGATGGAGAGTTGAGTTGGGGTGGCAGATAAGCTTACGCTGCAGCCTGTTTCAGTTGATACCATCGACGTCAGACAAACGTCGAGTGAAGTACGGAGGCTTCGTTTGCTTTTCTCTAACTCCACTCACTCTAGAAGATGAAGACCTCGTGGTACGGACAGCCAGAGGTGAACAGACGACACCTACTGGCCGTTATACGAGTGACAATGGCAGCTGATTAAAAGAAACGCACAGCCCTCGCCTCTACTTTACGTTACTGGCTGAAGTTGTTATAAGTGGAACTGGAATGGGGATGATTCTGTACGTTGTCTATTTGAGCAGCACTTCACAATCAAATCATGATCAGATCGGCGCCACGGTTTGCGGCGAAGTGTCAAACTTACTCTGGTCCCTGTCAACGAGATATGAAGGCAATGAACAGCTCCGACATGCAGAAGACTTTACGTTTTCATCACAGCCACACTCTTCTTCGTTGGCGCCTCCTCCCGCTTTACGTTCAAAGAAGGGCAACGAAGGGAAAGAAGCCACGTTCTCATCGAAAGTGCGGTGGTTCGAGACATGATTACGGGGATGTTATCAGTCAACGCAGCCAGCGCAAGGAAGAAGTTCACGATCGCAACACAGGTTCCTCTCGGATTCCTCTCGAGCTCGAGCATTCTCGAAACGTGCTACTATCTCTGCGGTGAAGGCCCACGATCGCTGGACCTTTTAGGTTCGAGAAGAAAGTTTTTCATTCAAGTTCCAAGTCAGAACTCGCAGTGCGGCTAAGCATACGTTAGTTTGGAATTGGAAGAAAAAGCACCCACGATCGTTGGATCGCCCGTACTCACGTCCATCCATCTCGTTCATTCATAGATTTTTTAAACTGCGAAGGTTGGTTATACGACACAACTTAGTACGTTGAAGCGGAGACATACCGATACTTATTCACGAATCCTAAGGTAACGCGGCCACAGGGAGTCTCTGCTGCAGCCCTGCACGCTTTCATACGAGCAAGACACTACGAAGTGCATACGAATTGAGACTACCGCTATGATACGGTCAAAATATTCACATACACGTACCAGAGTCTTTGTACGTATAATGGGGATGCTGTCACACCAGATGGAAGTTTCCTATTACGAAGAGTTTGTGGGGAGACTCGACACTTTTGACTTCCCTCTCTCTACGTACTTAGCTACATTGAGAAGGGAAAAGGGCCGAGTTGACTTCACGAGAAGATACAGAAAGTATTGGTGCTATGTACGAATAATGGGGATGAGGTATTATGGGGGAGTGGCCACGGAGTTGATGACAAGCACTTCAGCTGATCAGGATAGCATCAGGCATAACTTATAACATCTTCAAGTCACGATACTTTGTGCTTCAATCATGGATGGTCGTACTGGTGGATACGATGCATCCACGGTATCATCCAAATCTTCTGTCAACAGTTTGACTGAAGAAACGGCCCAGTTTGTCAAGATGCACGAATAATGGGGAAGTTGAACTTGGTCCCAGATACTTCACGATGTGAAGTTGTCAGTTTGCTGCATGCTGTCGAGATCACGGACTGGAAATGTCTAAGGAAGAACACATATCTCTAATGACACAAGAAGTCGTGGGATAATTAGGGATGAGTTTGACGGGAAGACAACACATGCAGATCTTTCCGTACGAGGAGTAATAGTGGGGATATATCGATAATGCTTGCATTCTCAAGGAACTCATTCGTACGAGCCCTATCAGCTGCAGCGACTATGGATCCCTCTACGTTGTCCATTTGAGCAGCAAACTCAAACAGATCGACCATGGTTTGAGGCGAAGCGCCAAACTTACTCCGGCCCCTTAAGGCCTTGGTACCTTGGTCAGCGAAATATAAAGGCAATGAACAGTTCCTAGATCTAGAGGCAGAAGACCCTACGTTCTCACCGTAGCCACTTTTTTCTTCGCATTGCGTATACTGGGCTCCGGATTTACGTTTAAAGAAGGGCGATTAAGGAAATCTTCGTACGAATACGTCGTTATTGATAACTTCGAGATACGATCATGGGGATGTTAGCAGACAACGCCGCTAGGGAGTTTTGCACGATCTCAGAAGAAAGATTATTTGCGGTTTCCTATCTCGAAGCTTGTTGCCACTGGCACGTTTTCGATCAGGGCTCAAACCATTTCACGACCGCGTACGATCAAGTAGAACATATTTTCATTCAAGTTCAAGATCAATTTCACAGTGCGATCTCACGTTTATTGGGGATTGGAAAGAGATGCATCCAATGTCATTCACGTCCATCATCATCATCCATCTGGTACATTCAGAATACGTTTACATCACGAAGTCTAAACATTAGCAGTACTTACTGAAGTACGTCGAAGGGCATAACGATCGCTCCGCATTTTCTACTTCAGTACGGAAACGAGAAGACTTGCTGCTTCCTTCGAACTTTCGAACGGTCTTAAGAACGTGGCCACTACTAGTTTACATGAGGATTGGCAATATTATGTCACGTCTAGATTCGAATCCTTGATCTCTCCAGTTCACTGTACGTGGAATGGGGATGTCGCCTCTTCTGGTAGAAAGTACGCAGGAGAGTGTTGGGTGGATTTACGACTCTTGCCCTCCTCTATTTGCTTTGAGAAGAGAAAGGTGCCGATTCTGTATCACGAGAAAATACTAACAGAAAGGATCGGGACCTCTCTACGAATAATGGGGATGAGATATGATGGAAGTGTGGCCACGGAGTTGGGGACAAGGACATTCAGGATAGCATCAGACGTCACAGCTTGACGATATTCTATGTTTCGGCAAGCTGCAAGAGATGGCCATCTACCTGGATACGATGAATCCTGAAAGTGCCACCAGTTTACCTCAACAATTTGGAAGTTTCGAGATGCACGAATAATGGGGATGCAGTCAAGTGACACCTTCCGAAGAGTTGAGTACGGATATTCCGAAGCTTCGAAGCGTCTACTGTTCAAGATTTGACAAAAGATTTCACGCAGCTGCCGGTGTTTTCGTAGGAAGAAGGTGTTGAGTGCTTTGACACGAGAAGCCAAAAGTGCATGGATGAGATTGCACGGAAAGATATCACGGGACGATGGACCCGCACGAGAAGTGAGTATAGTGCTTGAGCTTCCAAAAACACAATCACGATCCCTAGGCCTATCGGCTGCAGACTAATCATCGTGGCAGTTCCTGGCGAGAATTCTGCATCATATCATTATACTGTACGAAGTTGTCAGTTCTTAAAGTCTCGAGATTTCCGTAGACCCGAATGGAAAATGGCTCTTCTTCCACGGTCAACTACGTTTAATACTAGTAAAATCATCAACTCGACAGTCGAAATATACTTGGTCCTGACCTTCCTCTTTCACGCCACGAGCACCTCTTACAAGCATCCACGAGCAAAGCACACAACAAGCGTACGCATCGTTCACACGTCTTGAAGTTATTCTCAATTCAACGACAGCACACGGCTACGCATGGGGACGACTCTTCCGTTATCTATGCATGTGCATGGTAAGTGGCCAGTCCACGAGCATCCAGAAAGCACAGTTACAGGACACGCAATCGTACGAAGCTTCTTCCTTGAACGAGAACGAGTTGACCAAGGTACTGTACTTACGTTGTGCAGTTATCGATATGTCGTGGGCTCCAAGCACGATACAGCACACGGAAGTTCATCAATCTCAAGCCCACTCAATATCGATGTACGAGTATGACGAGGACTCGAGGAGGAAGGTTCTGATGCGATAATGGGGACAATATTGCAATGATATCAATCTTTTCAAACGATTTGCAAAGAAGGGCAGCAAGATCATGGCCCACGTATGCCAGCACTATCTTGAGCCTCGAAGCGCTTCTCAGAATCAAATGGCAGAATCTAGATAAGCACCAAAACTTGACGATAAATCCTTACTTCTTTATAAGTACTTAAGAAAGGAAACTTTTGCTTCATACCACGACTGTAAGTAACACCATACGACAGTGGCAGAACTTGTCAACACGAAGAGCCGACCGAGACCATTCCAAGTAAGAGCTGCAGTTTGGAACATCCAGTACAGTGCTGACCAGAACCCACACGGATCTTTGGCCCCTGTGTACTACTTAAATTAACGGTTAACGTTGACCAGGTTCAAGAAATGAGCACGCAGAATATGTCCGTATTCACCAAGTTATTCTACGAGAGACTAACTACGAGTACTGAGAATGTGCTTTTCGCACGCAAGTCTCAAAGAAAGATACACGACCAAACCTCATAGCCAAGGGAGTTTTCAGTGGGCAGACACGTATTCAGGCGAAACTTCCTATCAATCGTCTTACGGGAATTCGATATGTCAACAGTCAAGCCATTAGTTACATAGCCGGCACCTTATAATTTCCTTTGGGCATCGCCAGATCATTGTGAGAGGCAGCATCTCCGAGGCCACAACAGTGCTCTCATGGTCCCATGATGTCACCATGGTGATGGACTGAGTGGAGATAAATGCCGATGACCACTCATTAGTTGGTCCAAGCTCCCTCCCTTGATATATCCTTCCTAAAAGATGTTTGACCCCCCAGAAACTGCAAGACTATTATGGCAGGCAGTACCTTGAGGTAGCATCCAACCTCCAGTCAATCTCAAGCTAATCCCAAGCTAATCCCAACTCAAATTTACTGCAATCTACATAGATCTCCCCACTATTGTTGACAGTTTTAAGTGAATTGGAGAGAGATGAGATGCTCTACTACTATCTTGCAGCTCCCTCCAAAAATTGTGAAGCGCCGAGCATGTAGCAAGACGTCTTGCCACTGCAGTTGGAAGGTAGAGCTTGTGGACAATGGGGATAGCTTTGGATGTTGCTCCTGTTGATGTTATTCAACAGGGCTGGTTCGTGAAGCATTTTACGGATTGGGATTCTATTTCTCTGGGACCAATTTGAAGTTGAGAGCAGAGGGGCATGATCCACGAAACTTGAGAGTAATAACGGCATCCGTACAAGAAAGAGTACGAACAAAGGGGACGATTAAGTACCGTTTAGTACTCTTCCGTGCGACGAAGTTCTGTGCACTACGGATCTTTCATCGTACTTGGGATTATGCTGGGTACTTCTCGACCGCAGCGCACCTTGAGATTATGTACGAGTACACTACCTATAAATCTTCAAGCCGGATCGAGAATATTCGAATGGATTACGGCCTCTACTCGGTTAGTGTTTGAGATATCCCATTGTCTGCCATCGGTGCTGCCAGTTGATAAACTAGTTTAGAGCCAGAGACTCTACCAGTTTGAGCAGTTGTCTTTTCCTTATTCTACTAAGATGCCAATGCGGTTAGCTTAACCGAAAGGTTTAGGATGGGATTATCGACTGGCAGCACCGATGGCAGACAATGGGATAAACAAACAAATATTTTGAAGAGGGCGAAATACGTGTGGATCTGACTATAGTAGTCTCGCACATATGAGTGTAAGAATATCGACTAGCTGCTCAGTGGCATTCGAGTAAGCAGCAGGCGAAAGCAAACATCCATCGTACGATAAGTATGAATCCTGCCGGTTCTACAGAACGATTTCACGAGTTTTCTGGCCTGCGGGTCAGTTATACCATGTTCACAGGCTCAAGAACAGGTAATGGGGATGTTAGTAGAAAGACGTATCCCGATATGCATATAAGTATTTGAGGGCTTGCTGGCACTATGTACGAAAAGTTCATTGGGTAATTTATTTAGTTATTTGTACTTCTTCAATCCTCCAGAGACAAGCTTAAGCTCTTGCTTATCCGTGACTTCAGAAAATGGCACGAGCGACTGATTTATGACATCCCTGGCTTCCACCAGCATGCAGAAAGAGCGTTCGACTAGGGCTATTCACGGAAAACTGTACAGATTCAGGCGAATCAAGGAAAAGGAAGTACGAATATTAGAAGAGTATGTCTTCTTTTGTACGTGAGCTCTTTCTTTCAGCAAGTAAAGATAGCTTGAGCTGATAGCATGCATTGCCTTTCTCGAACTCACTGGACATGGAACACATGTCGCACGTCGACAAACTGTGGACCTCCTCACATTGCAAGCAATCGACAGACCGAGTGAGGAACTGTGTACGTTCTCGTATATAGCTTTCAAGTCTCACTCAGCTCAGCATCTATTGTATCGTTTACGAGCATGGGGATGGCATTGCTCTTCGCTTCTTCAAGACAGCAAGTACGAGATAATAAGGAGAGTATTAGGTTGCTTCTGTACAGGATGTGACAAGGAGCAGGACGAGTACTACGATTGTGTTCATACGAGATCCTGGATAGAGAAACTTAAACTCATATATGGTTTGGAAGAAAGCACGTGCTAATTATGACTAGAACGTACTTGCTTGCAGCACACCGCGGTCGCCATTGAAGTACGTATATGTTCTTGGATTACAGGGATACCACGGGTATAGCCAACCTTGCAGGTCTCAATTCGTCACTGGCGTCTCCCAGCATAGTACCGCCATCCTGTTACTTTTCACACCAGGTGCTTTCAACATTTGCACATAACAACCTCAGTTACCGACAGGTGTCACGAGTAATAGGGATGATATTGGCCTGCAGTGATACTGGCCTTGCATTCACTGGCTTCAAGCGAAGACAGATCTGCAGAGTTGGCAAACGGATATCTTTACATTGCATCAATTTACAAGCTTGAGTAAGTACGCAAGAAGTATCATCAAGACAGCTTTTGTCACGCATCTGATCTTAAGGGAAAGTTGGGACCATTGGGCCACGAAAGCCACCGTCGCGAAAGAAAGACGGACGCACTTACGGGCAGTACTTACTACTAAGTACACCGGTCCGCTGACGAGACATTGCACTACAAAACCTCACCAACAGGATCCACACCTCTCCTTGAAAACAGAGAAATGGGGATGTAGCAACGGCGGTTGGAAAGAAGCAAGAACACAAGGCCACGGACCAACACAAACATGCTACTACTTTAGAAGGGAAATCAATACGTCTATTCTTTATCCTTAACAACAATGATATCCACTCATCATAATATACTTCTTCCAACTACAACATATTCAAAGAGGAGATCCACACGCAAGCAGAAACGCAAGGATGTAAGCATAGATTCACGTACACATACCTCCTAATAACCATGCGCATGCCATGCGGGTTAACCAACTCTTCTCAACCCGCTGCAGTCCCAATAAGTCACGTCACTGCCACAAAACCCAGCTCACGCCACAAGGTACGTACGAGAATCAATCCTGTTTGAAATTGAGAAAGATGCCGTACGAGACTTATTAAAGTCAAAGCACCATAAAACAAATGTCTCTTCCTTCTTAACCATGCATCTCTTGCTGAGCTCTCCATGCCATGAGATGAGTCGAGTTCACAAGAAAGCTCTAGTATTTCAATTCAAACAAACATAGCACCCTATTAGAAAGCAACTTGGTAAACTCAGAGACTTACTCAAATCGCAAATGCTAGACTAC
This sequence comes from Ascobolus immersus RN42, assembly GCA_003788565.2. Classification (NCBI taxonomy): domain Eukaryota; kingdom Fungi; phylum Ascomycota; class Pezizomycetes; order Pezizales; family Ascobolaceae; genus Ascobolus; species Ascobolus immersus. The sequence continues at coordinate 164,211 of ML119659.1, read as the reverse complement.
GGATAATAAAAGAACCCAGCTCCAAAGTCGATTCACTATGGCATTTTCGAACAAATTTTGCGCTTTTGGTAGAATATGACGTGAGAATATTTATCTGATCGATCATATCAAACATCTTATCTGGTAATCATGTGATAAACGGCTTGCCGATGCCGAAATACACGGGAGCGGCTCCATGCTCGGTAAGCCGAAAACGGGTTGGGAACAAGATTGCCGTCTGATCAAGGCTTATTTAGCTCCCGGCTCGCTATCTGTTATTATAGGTCAGTAAAGAAAGCACAAAGAGCTCTGGAAGAGTGTACCTGCTAAGACTTGAGCACATTCCCAAGTGCAAAACGCAACATTGTAAATACCATTGGCAAGTATAGTAAAGGCTTAGACTTTCTCAGTGAATGATCTGTATTGCGTGGTTGAAACTTATTCACACAGCTTTTTTGTGTTGGCCCCTGAATTGTGTTGCGGTGAACCGATCGAGCTCGTCATCCAGGCCCTTACCAAAATTGTGATGTTCGTTTACCAGTAGCAAACTGGGAAGACAAACGGGTCGTTTGATTTAGTGCAATATATTCACTTGAAACTCTACTGGCATACGGGGCTACATGGAATCACAGTGCATTTCTTGACAGTGTTTACAGTCCCCCTTACGAGTAGCATATCACAGGATCTACTGCTGGAGCTTTATGCTGTGACATGGTAGCCTGATTCAGTATATTGCAGGTTTTACCAGCCGCATAATGGTTCCGTTTTAGGTAAGCTGGAATGTATACTTTTCGCATTGAGGCAAATGGGATATCGAGGCGGCCATGGAGCTTTCAAGTTGACCAAAAGATTGACTCAACAAGAAGACAAGTCGAGTTCTACCAACTACACAGCCAACACCAGGACTTAGCAGGCTTCTGAGCAGGAATAAATGCCCATTTCCCTTATTATAAGCCCCTGCAGTATTGCTATAGGCCTCTTCTGGAAGTTATAATTGTTCCACGGTGTCTCGCCGCCCTACCGTTCTCGTCTTCTGATCCAAGCGCCAGACATCGATGTTTGGGCTGTTTTCTCTCCGAGTTGGCGGTGCAACGTCACACCTTCCACTCGTCTTCTGCGCGTGCGGCGTCGTGTTTAGCGGTTCCTGGCATTCAGGTTAACCATACTTCAGATCCACTCGCGTCTTCCCATCTTCTCCTTTCCTACCAAAAACAACATTTTCTAATCTTTCTGTTTCTGCTTCTCGCCTCCCCTTTCATTCCCTCTTGCCCTCGATCGTCAACACCAATCCTTTCCACCCGCAATACCCACAACCCTGACGCTTTTTACTTGTCTCAATCGTCTCTAATCAGCGAATATATCGACATCTTTTTATATCTTTTCCTTATTAGCCTTTGTTAAACACACTCCGTTAGACGGGGGCGGCCATTCAACAACGATACCATGAGCGCTCTCACTGAAGTCTCGCTCAACAACATGTCGGCAACACCTCCAATCACCCTCAATGCTGGCAGCGAGCTTCCATCCATCGCCAATTCGGTCGCCAACTCTGATAATGGAGGGGTCGAGGAAGGTCCAGCAAAGAAGAAGGCGAGAAAGTCCACAGTCTCAGAGGATGGCAAGATGTGCCATCAATGTCATCAAAAGCGAGAGGGCTTCCTGAAGTGCACGCGGTATAAGGCACCGAATCGCATCTGCCCAGGAGTTTACTGGTAAGTGCCCTCGTTTGTTCCGCTCCCGTCTTTTCGTCCCATCTTCCAACAATACTGAAGGCTTGCGCTGGGATTGGTTGGTTGGACGTTGGCGAAGGCGAGAACGGCAAGGGATTCGACTGACTCTTGTTCCGCGTTAGTGAACCATGTCTCGTCCGAGTATACGGAATCGACAAGACCAAGATACCGGAAGTCGTCGACAAGAAGGACCACATTGCGGGTGCGGAAGTTTATTGGGTCTGCCCTCAGTGCACAAAGACCTGTCAATGCGCGCCATGCAGACGATCCAGAGGAAAGGAGCCGACGGGATCTGGACTGGAATCATTCGCAAAGTCGATCGGCAAACAGCCACACGAGGTCTTTCAAAATGAGGAGCTTATCGCACAGGCCAGGAATAGTCGGGCGGAAATCCGCAAGGAACAGGCTGAGAAGGATGCATTGAAGAGATCACGCAAGAGCGATGTTTCAAATCATATGCAAACATTGAAGTTAAACGACAACGGAGAACTCGGTGCTTTGACGGAGAAGCCTAGAAAAGGTCCGAAACCAAAGGCGGACAGAATCATCGCGGAGAAGGTCCAGAAGCCACCGACTCAGCAAGCCACCTTGCAGCAGGCATGGAAGGTCGTGCCTGTTGCTCCTCCTGCTCCACCAAAGGTCACCATCGTTCAGCCACCAAAGTTTACCCGCTTGGACGTTCCCAGGAACGATGCCATCTTGTGGGCCCGTCTGTATGTGTAGACTGCTCAGGAAGAGGCCTGTTTGCTAACCCTTTCAGTGATGTCCGTATCTTCACCATTCGTTTCCGCAAAATTCACAAGATCCCCAAGAAGCATCTCGACACCGTCAGCAACCCTACCGGAGCATGGACCAACCAAACATACAAGGCGGTCATCATTGCGGCACTCAAGGTCATGCAGGCAGATGACAAGAGGTATTGGGATAACGACGTGATCTACTCGTTGATCAAGGAGGTCGAAAACAAGAGTAGCTCAAAATATGAAGAGTTCTGGCGACCGCTTGAGGAGTTCTTCTCCGAGTATAAGCACTTCCTGCAAGAGCATACCTTTGAGGATGATGAAGACCGCATGGAGTACAACCAAGCCATCCTCACCTTTTACATCCAGAGAATCAGCATGAACTCATCCGTGGCTCGCAACCTTCTGATGGAAGATCAGGTGCTGGCAAAGGAGAAGCATAGAGAGTTTACGGAATCAAAGGCACAGTTGACCAAGGGTAAGGATGCCACTCCATATGCTCCTCTAGCAACGTATTCTAATGATTGACAGATATGGTTGGAACCAAGGGCGATGAGCGCGCTGTCTTCAACATGAGGATAGGTCTTTTGGACTTTGAGCACTGGTACACGCAACGAGCCCTTTCGTCTCGTAGCGATCCTCTGCTCGGCCAGGACGTCCTCGGTAACAAGTACTACTTTTTCAACCAGACAAGCTGGCTTGAAGATGCTTGGGGCCACTGGATTATTGTCGAAAAGTCGCCCAAGCTCCTCCACCCTTCTGGCAAAAGCCGCCCATCTCCAGAGCCTGCCAAGGCCGCCGATGGAGACATCGAGATGCAAGATGCCCCAGTGACAAACGGATTCTCCGCCATCAACAGCGTCCCCAAGCCTGCCGAAAACCAACTCGCCGTCCCACCCGCTCCATCATCCGTCGCTTCTTCCACCCCCGGCCCAGAGGCACAGCTCCAGAAGGAGATTCAAGAACACTCCGAAGAAATCGATGAAGATTTCGACCCAAGCATTTCCTGGTTCTGCGTCTTTGACTCGCAAGAAGCCTCCAAGCTCGGCGCTTGGTTGAGTTACCAGACTTTGCAGCACCAGCTGAAGAATACCCTCGAGCCGGAAATCGAGGAGAAGAACAAGCAGTTGATCAACGTCATCCGCAGAATCGCTGCCTACTACGAGCACGAGGAGAATGCAAAGGCGCGCCAGTTTGAGATTGAAGAGACGCTATCGAAGGGTATCTAGGCGATCCCTAGAAGCAGGTGGATCTAGGTGTATGGTACTTCAACTTGCATTTTTATTCCCTTTTTCGCACTCGATGTTTTGCGCATATCATTTCGTTTTTACCATCTGTCGGATATAACTGCCATGCCCATTTACATGCTTTCTGATGTTGAGCACTTGAGTGGTTGTTGCAAGTTCTCGAGCAAGCCAGCATTTGCAATTCTTTGGCCGAGCATGTCCTTAACTGGTTGCATCTTTGCTGTTTCTAAAGACTTGAAGGGTTTCTCAGCATGTCATGTTGCTCTGTTATGTTCTCGGTTGTTTTGTTTCTTTGTTATTTTCTTATATTTCCTGCAGATCTTAGAGGCGTTTCTGTTGTTCAGTTTGTTTGTACTCTGCTTGCTATGCCTGCATTGCTTGGTAGTGTGCTGTTGTGCTTTAGATGAGTATTTCTCATTTTCCTCGGTCGTCATTCGTTGGCCAATGGCGGTATATGGGTCGAAGGGAATAGTGACGGATTAGTTTACGGTTTGACTTCTTGATGGTGTAGTGTAGAAACGGCATATAGTATCTCCTTAGACGGCGAAATGGGAAATGAATGGCATAAATAACATAACATGTTCATCCTCCGTGATTACCATTACAACATCCACCTCGTCCTGATCCAATCAACTCCTTACCTTCCGCCCCTCTCCACCCTATCCCTCGCCGCCTTCTCCTCGTCAATCATCCTCTGCAACCAAGCCCTCTTCCCATCCCCCTCCCACGCCTTATTCAACTCCTCCACCTTCCCTCCCAGCACCCTCGCACACCCACTATCAATCATCACCACCCCTCTCAACACCAACACCGTCTGCAGCACCATCTTACACCCCAAATTCATCTCCAACCCCACCCCATCAACCGGCCCATTCTCAAACGCCCACACCCTCCTCCCCACCGCATCCTCAAGCAACAACTTATGCGGCCCCGCCCTCGCCGCCTGCTCCCACGGCTTCAACGCCACCACATCATCCCCCTCCGCCGTAATCTGAATCACCTGATTCCCGCGCTTTGCCTCTCCTCTCGCCTTCATCTCGAGCCGCTCCAGCTGGTCGAATTTCGACGACCCGATGTCTTCGATGGCGATGACTTGGCAGGCGATTGGGCCGGCGAGGATTTGGGACTTGCCGATGGAGGTGGGGTCGTGGATGGTGGCGGGGAAGCAGGTGTTGGAGGCGGGTTGGAGGGTGGTGCTGATGGGTTGGGAGAGGAGGCGGAAGAGGAGCGTTTTGAGTTGGGCGGGTTTGGGGGAGGGGGGGATGGTGGTGAGGGTGAGGGTGAGCCAGTCGGGTTTGGGGAAGAGGGAGTGCGTGGTGGTTATGGAGGCGGCGGCTTCGGCGGGGGTGAGGGTCGCCATTGGGAGGTTGTTTGTTAAGGCTTCTGTTTGGCCTGCTCTGGGAGGAGGTGAGTTGGTGCGGAGTGAAGCGGAGATGGTGGTTACCTATGGTTTCTGCAGGATTCGTAGAGATGCAGTGATCTTTGCTCAAGGCTGAAGTAAGGCTGGTTGAACAACGCGTTCAGAGTGAGCAATTGAGGCGTGTGGGTTGTTCATGGTCGGTCGAGTGTTGTTGCAGCTGGGAGTCCGGTGGAGTTTCGGCGGGGAAGGAACACACTGGAAGTTCCCCCATCTTATCGTGATAACCGATGCACATGTTCAAATTCACCACAGCACGGAGAAGAAAAACTCGTCTGAATGGATATTACTTTGCCCATTGCTATGTGGCAAGTTTATTAAGGTGAAAAAAAGAAATCCCGAAACCATTATATCAATATCAACGCAAAGTAGCAGGCCTAAAATTCATAATCAAGAAGACAGTTCCTCCTTCAACGTCCCAAGGAGCAAATCGTACTCTCAATCAAATCGCAGACCTTGCCAGACCCAACGCCCTTCCCCATCCTTGTTTCGTTTCGTATCCACAGGTAGATGATGGCCATAGCACAATGTGTCCATAAACCCACGTCCATCGTATCCATTCCATACCCATGCCTTTAAACGTGCCCACCCAACGAAACAACCGTCTAGAACGGTCTTCCTCCTCCTCCACGTGCTCCACCTCTCCCCCGTCCTCCTCCGCGTGGTCCACCTCTTCCTCCTCCACCTCTACCCCTAGCGCCACCTCTTCCTCCTCTGTCGCCAGCTTCCTTCTTTGGCTTGTTCTTTGGCTTTGGAGCATCATCGACCAAGAGAGTGTCGAGAGGTAAGGAGTCGGGCAAGATGAAGTGTCTGATGTTGGAGCCACGGATGTTGATGGTCTCGAGCGATATCGGGTCGCGACCACGGACGGTCATCTTGACGGTACGGAGGGCGGTGTTCATCTTTACGTCGACGGAGGTGATGGTGCCGGAGAGGGTCGTGCCATTCTTAAGTTCGACTTGGACAGATTCGTTCTGACATTTCATCAGGAAACTAGAAGGAGGAAAGAGTTAGCAATGCTGTTCTGGTGGTGGTGAACGCTGATTCTGTTCCTGAGTTGTCCGCCATTGTTGTTGTTGCCTCCGACCAGAGCTTTGGGGACCATTTGTCGGAGGAGAACAAGTCAATCCCGCGTCGGAAAAGAAGTGGGGAATACGTACCGAACGAGCTTCATGATTGCGAATTGTCTTCCTTAGGACCAGCCAATTGATGTGATGTGTAGGCTTGGGTTCTGGTTTGGGAAGAGAGTGTGATTTTCAGGTTAGAAACGCGGGAGTCGCCAAGTTGAGTGGTGTTTGTGTCGTTGGAGTAAAGTTCGTTGGCGAAACGCGGCTAAATCTGGCGACGGTTCTCCAAGGAAGGCCAGAAAGAAGAAGGGAAAGAGCGAGAGCGCGAGGCCAAACCAACCAGAAAGGAAAAAGGCTGAAAAGCCTGGGGTGGCTTGGCTCTCCTTCCGCCTTTGTTGCTGCAGCAACCAGGACCCCTTCAGTTTCCCACTTGTTTTGGCTTTCCTTTTCAGCTGGCGCTTCAGTAAAGGCAGGGCCGGGTGAGAGCGACCAGCCAATTCCAACAAAGTGCTGTTTCTTCTGCCTCCTGGCTTCTGAGCGGACGCAACACGAATTGTCGTGCCTGAGAAAAGAAAGGCCTTCTAAGATTTGACAACCCACCAACAACCATCGATCCTCCATCACCGCCGCCTTTTCTGGTGCTTTCTTGAAGGGCGCCTTCTCTTCGCGACAGAAACCCCCTTCCTTTTCAGGGAACCCAGCACTCAGTAACGAATTTCCTTTTGCTTGAGGCTCTTGTCTTTTTTTGTTCCCTTCCTTCCCAACACCGCACATCAACCAGCCCAAGCCCGCATAGACGAAAGCTTGAACAACAATAAACCCGCTCCGACCGCTCGCTCGCCTCATCAACAACCCCCCCGTTCACCCATCACCAACTCCGCCCAATCCCACCAACCCGAGCCGAAACAAGTGCGGATTGAAAGCGCATCGCCCATCACGACCCCGTCATAACCTCCATCCAGGCCTGTTGTCCAATCCAACGTCGACAACATGGCGGTCAAGTTCAATATGGTGTTTGGCTTTGAAAGTGGGTACCTCCTTGATTGATAGATTGGCTTTTCGGTGGGCGGCTTTTGCGGGAGGAAGACGGAGGGTTCACGGATCTTCGGAGAGCGACAAGGACCACTATGAGGATCCGGGTGCAACGGAAGACATACACGCGGGCTACGATGCTGATGTTTGGTTTTTGTAGGGCTGTTGCCGATGCTGGGGTATCAACATGTGCTGATGGCATTCATCATCATTGCGATAATTCTCCTCTGTGAGTTCCGCCATTCCCATCTTTACCGCCGAGCTTCGGGGGTGCATCTCTTGGTGCCCTTTCGAGCCTCATCTCTCCGACCGACTCGAGTTCTAACCTTGTTGCAATAGCATTGTTACTCGCTGGATGCTCGTCGTCCTCTCCGTTAATACCGTCGATATACTTGATCAGCTTATGGTATGATAAATCAGCGCCTCCAACCTACAACGGAGCCATCGTCGATCCGACAACCCCTCGACTCATCGGAGACATTGTCAAGAATGCACACATGGAGACTAGAGTGGGATATTTCGGTGTTTGTGTCAACCCGACTGGAGGGTCCTGGTTGTGCAGTGCCAATGCGAGCTCGCTGGCTGCTCAAATCCAGACGGAGGATGATCCGCTCAACTTGATTTGGGTAGCGGATACCTTCAGAGCCAACATTGTCTTTCCTTATTTGCTGTGGGTCTACTGAGGCTGGATGACGAATGGACGGGGAGCTGACGGACCTAGGATTATTGCGGTTATTTTGGCCTTCATTACGCTGTTGATTCTGGCCACCTACCCAAACTCGGACCGAGAGTATGAGAATGGACCAACGAGGAGGAGATTGCCTGGATTGTTCATCTCACAAATCTCACTTGCCGTCATCTTTGTTGCTGGCATTTTTGTGCTTGTGTCGGTTCTTTGGCAGGTACGTAATTTGATGATGATGATCCGTCTGATGATGCCGGACACACGGACACACGATGTGCTGGATGTGATGCGGAATGTTTTACGGAATGGGTACTGACGTGGTGGAACTATAGCATACGGCAAGTGTGGCGGCGGCCACGATAGCTGCAAATCTGGGAAATGGATCGATCGAGTCGGGAGTAGGCGTTACGTCGATGGTGCTGGGTTGGTTCTCGTTTGCACTGTTGATGATTGTGGTGATAGGCTTGTTGGTCATGTATGTGCTTCCCGTCTTGGTGGTGGTGGATGGCGTGCTAATGGGGTTAGGATCCTCTCGATACATCTCGTCGAACGATTGGCCGATAGAGAAGAGTACGACGACGATGACCTGGAAGATGATGATGACTTGCGAGGAGACCGCTAAGTCACACAATGAAATACACCCCTCGCTCGACAAACAATCTTGTATACGCCATCTTGCAAGATTTCACACATATTCAACTGGTTAGAGGGTCTTTTGTGGAGTTCCGGATTCCTCTCCAAGTCACATCTTTTGACATGTGAATCGGAAAATGCTGGGTTTCGTTTTATATCTATGGGTATCTCTTTTTTATCATTGCATTTCTTGTACTAATAATGAGTTGTCGTCGTTTTTCCGTCATATCCCCTTTCACTTGCTGGCTATATCCTTTTCACTCAAGTCCTATACTTTGTGGGTACATATTTGCAGTTTATATCGGGCTTAATTTCGTTTACCTTTTCTTGCCTCTCTTTCAAATGGTTTCATATACTCGGACGAGATGATTGCATTTTTCAAGTTTTTCTTAAAAGGGATATTTTTATTCTCGTTAAAATGCGGATTTCTTACTTATGATACCAATGGGTTGCGTCTATTCTTCCTCTGGTACGTTTCTTCTCTTTTCAAAAATGCGGTTTGGATTTCTAAAGCGGAGGATTAATGAAAGATCGATCGATGAGGTCAGTTTAGTCTCGTGTTTAGTCCCGGTACTTGGCTCCTGGATTGACGTGGAGGGTCCCGCAGTACCTAATGAGTACTACCATTGATAAGCAGGGAAAACGCAGTGGGTCGGAGTACAAAGACCATGGAGGGTAATAACATAGTCGGGTTATATCCATCACGAAAGGGAAAGGATGAAATGAGGAATAATAATGTCGATGTTATCCCTGCTTTCGTTCCCAACCGGCCAATATCAGCTGCCATGTGAGGCCAGCCGTACCGTTGAGGGGGGAGTACGAGCAAGCCGTTGAGGAACTTGTAACTCGAGGTAATGTAGCTTGCCAGACGGTTGGGGGCAGCCCATCTCATTGGGATGTACAGTGCCTAGCTTTCAGCTGCATTGACTTTCCGTGTACCCCTACATGTCGTTGATTAGAAGTTTGGACGATTGCAGGTTTGAAGTGAATGGTAATTCACGGTGACCAGAAGCAGTAAGTAGAGTTGCATTGTAAACATGGCCCGTGCGTTTAGCTATGTTCGGCAGCCACCGCGGCCACCACCGCACCGCCAATCCAAACAAACCTTCCGTCGCCCCACCAATTCCATTCCACAACAACATTCCCGCCCTCCACCGCCATCATCACCATCCGTGAACAACACATCCTCACCGTGTCAAATCACTCCTCATCACCACACTCGCAACTCATCATCATCAACCAAACGTCGCACCCTCCATCCACCCAGCATCTCAATCTCGCTTCTCCCCCCCTCCACGGAACCTTGCATCCCTTCTCACTCATACCACCCTACTACATACATCCTAGCTCTCGTCCCTCCTCATCCAGGAAACAACCCGAGACACTCCCTCAGTCATATCATAGCGCCTGCCTCATTCGACATTCTCTCTCTTTTTTTTAATTCCCTGCTCTCATACATTCTCTCTCATCCCGTCTCGCAACGCAACTTTTGCTCCGCCTCATCGGTTTCGAACGTTCCCGCTTGCCAGTGCGCACCTACTCGAGAGTTACATAGAGCATCCATCTTACACAGCAATCTCCTCCCGACCCGTCTTGAACTTTTGCTTGTACGCCCGGGCTGGGTTGGGCAGGCTTTCTTGGTCATCGTGACAGACGCATCAATCTTCTCGTCCTATTCTTCTTTCTTCTCATCCCGTCTCGAGAGGCCCAGTGGTCATTACACATCAGGTCGACGGACAACTACCGAACGTTGCTGGTCGTGTTGTGAACGAAACGAACGGAGACTGTAGTGGCACACGGAGTTACGCTTCACGAAGGTTTGGGAAGGACGTGAATTGGATTGGATTGAACTAGTTGGGAAGGAGAAGGAAGGAGGCCGATTACCGCCGCACCGCACCGCAACACTAAGTTACAGCTGCGCCTGCCGTTCGCGTGGAGAAGGAAATTGAGGCTCGCCGGAGACCTGTACGAACGAACGAGCGAACGGAAACAATCTCGATAGCACCAATTGAGCACACCGGCTCACACACAGCACCCTACGCTACACCCACCCACACAATGACCGACCCTCTCACCCCCCCATCACTCCCCTCCCTCCCCTCCCAACTCCAAGCCGGCTTCGACCCCAATTCCCCCGGTAAACTCGACAAGGGCAAAGGCAAAGCCCCCCTCGACACCAACGACGGCGGAAGCGAAGTCACCGTCCTCTCCGGCGGCATCGGGTCCGGCCTAGGCCTAACCGGCAAGCCCGGCGAGAACGGCGTCGACGTGGATAGTCTTGAGATGAAGGAGTTGGAGGAGGGTGTGGAGGGCTTGTTTTCGCCGCTGAAGAGTAAATTCGGGGCGGATGGAAAGCCGGTGAATGAGGTATGTCAACACTACTATCTGCCCGTTCATACACATCTGTTCGTTTTTTGGAAGCCACCGAGTTTGGAATTTCATTTGCTAACGTGCAGAGTAGGAAGCAGACCTCGCCGCCGAACTGGAACAGTTCATCGACAAGCTCCAATTCGAGTTCAGCAGCGTCTCGCAGGAAATCATGACGAGGATCGATAGCATCACCTCCCGCCTGGACACGCTTGAGAAGGGACTTAAAGAGGCTCTTGATGCGAACGCGGCGGAGGGAGGAGGCGAGGAGAAGAAGAGGAAGAGTGGTGGGAAGGAAGGGCCTGTTAGTGCCGAGACGAAGGAGGAGCTGGCGAAACGGACGAGGCAGTTGGAGGAGGAGTTGAAGAAGGCTAGGAGCAGCAAGGACGGGGTTGAGCAGGTTGAGGGGGGCATGGAGTAGGGTGATTATGCTTCTGGAATTGAGCTCTGATGGTGGTGAACATTTCGGATCTTGATGTTGGGCTCACGAAGAGTTGGACTCGGCAGCATGGTGGAAATATTGGCATGTTTTTTCTCTTCTTTTGTTGTTACTTATTCCCTTACATACCTAGCACCTACCCGCCTTCGGGTCCCTCTACCTACACTGCACTGCACGTCCTCCCGGGTACCAGTTTGGAGATGCCCGAGTCTACCTCAAACCTCTATCTATCGTAACGTTACCCCTTACATACCTCACCTCACCTCTCGGTGCAACCCCTCTCCCTGGCCTTCTACATATCCCCCAAAACCCCATCCACAAATCATCATTCCACCAATACCACAACCCATGGTTCCCCTCCAAAAAGTAGTCAGGGGTCCAACAGACTCAATCCATATGTATGTACGCATGTAGCTCAAAATATCCATATTGCTGTTTTGTTATTACACCGCCCAGTCTTAATACCTTCCTTCCTTTGAAATGATGTGATCTTCCAACCGATGCACACTGTACTGTACTGTATCTATCGTATCTATCGTACATTGCATACTTCCCCTTTCCCCCTTCTACATACAGATCCAAGCATGACCATATCTCGAGATGAAGCACAAGATTATCCATTTAGACCCTTGATTTATCCATACAAAGCAAATCCATATCATACCATACAAACAAGTATCGTACATGCTCATCACCAAGCTTCAGCTCAGCTCGTGCTTTAAATTAACCCCCCCTATGTACTACTCCCCTCGGATGTAGCCTCCTCTAGCACCCCGTCTACACATGCTTCTATGCACTTTAGCTCCTTTACTCCTTTCACTACCTAGGCATCGTGAGAAAGTGGGGGCAAAATAGATAGATAGCAATCCTCTCTACGAGTGGTGCTGCTGCTGAGCCTGGCCCCCATGAGCCGGATGATTAGCCGCGTCTTCCTTCTCGAGGACGCCCTTGATGGGTCGGCCCTTGAGGCGGGAAATGCGGCGGACGACTTCGGCGGCTCTGGTACCTATTGAGAGAGGTGGGGTTAGTAGATGTTTGCGTTGTGTGGTGGTGGTGTGGGAAGGCAAGACAGCGAAGGCAGGAATGGGATGGCATGGGATGGAAAATTTGTGATGCAGAGAGGCAAGACAAGGTGAGGGTTGAGAAAAAATTGCGAGCAGAAACAATGTGTACCGAGATCTGATCTGCTTCGAGACATGCAGGCTGCAGCGATGATCATCTCAGGTCCATCTCAAACTTTAAATGAACGCAGTGGGTGAATCAACAAGAACCAAAACCCAAAAGTGTGATGAAGGGTGAACTTACTTCCAGTCAACCCCGTCCCATCCTCCTCAACCCATACGCCCTGCACGACATTCTTGTTGACATAGATGACACTACGCTGCATGCGCCAGTTGCCGAAGAGCTTCTCGCTGGGAAACAGGAGGCCCAATTCTTTGGCGAGGTGGCCGGAGTAGTCGGAGAGGAAACGGAACTAGAGGTGCCGAAGAGAACTTGGGTTAGTAGGTAGACTTCAGACTAAAGGAAAGCTCGGGTGGTGCTGCGGTTAAGCCCGATTAAGCTCCTCCGCCAAAGCCGTTGTGTGGGGAAGCAAAGTTTATCGGCCGGCCGTTGGATGGGGGAAATTGGGCCAGCTCCAAACAACGGAGGCTGACGTGGTGTCCGGGGAACAAACCCCTGCTTCTTCCGCTCCTTCTATCGTCGATTTCCAGGCCTAGGGTACGTAACGCTTCCCCCCCCCCCCTGTGCCTGCGCCCCGGGTTGGGGAAGGGCAAGCAAGGGCAGGGGGAGAAAAAAAGAAATGTCAGCCACATGTTTTTTTTTGTGTGTGAGTTTCAGGGTGGTGAAACGTAGGAGGGGGGTAGTCAATTTCACAGGTTGATGATGATGGGGTATCCGTCATGGGGAGGGAATTGAGCTTACGTTCATGACAAAGGGATCATTGACGCTGACGACAAACACGGTCGGTGGAATGTCTTCGAGAAAGGCGAGGTAGCCAGGAATGTGGGATTTGGAGCAGGTCGGAGTGAAGGCGGCCGGGACGCCGATGATGAGGGCTTCGCCGCCGGCTGCGGCGATTTCGTCGCGGACGTTGACTTTGTGGGCTGGGGTGCCTTCGGGAATGGGGACCGAGGGGAAGGGATCGCCGACTTTGATGTAGGTCTTTTTGGGGGAGGTGTTGGCTTCGGAGATGGTGGGTGCTGGGGTGGTGTTGGTCTTGTGGACGGGGTTGAGGATGGGGTTGTTGGGGGAGGCGGTCGGGGATGAGGTGGGGTTCTCTGGGGTGGACGAGTAGGGACGGCGGAGCGTGCTGAAAGCGGTCGAGGTGGTGGGGAGGCTGCTGCGGAGGGTCCGTGGGACAAAGAAGGCGGTCGAGGGGGCGTAGCGGAAGAGAGAAGCCATGGTTTGTGTTTGTTTGTTTGTTGTGCTGAGTGAGATGCCCAGGTACTTGAGAGGATTGGTGATGGAGGATGCCTTTTCTCGTTTAGTGTGATAGGTACGATACCGATACGACAAGTACGGGTACGAAAAAAAAGCTTGGTGTGCTTATGGTTTTGCTTCCTTGCGGGGATTTGGATCGTGCACTTTTGTTTGTTTGGGTTTCCGCTGGTGGTGTTTGTTGGGTCCCGTTGGCGTTGCTGTGGTCGGGCTTTTTAGTGGCAGCCTGACGCTTTTTTTGGTGGTAATTCCGGAGACGTTCACGACCGGGCCGTTAGTAGCTTATTGGCCTTGGCGCGGATGGTAGGGCCGGATAAACTCTGGGTGGAAAGGCACAGGACCCAAGTAAACCAAGCGCTAACCGCCACAGAGCGACAGGAGAAGCTTGAAAGAGTGATGGTTCGTGCGCTTTGCGATCCCAGAAAGACGAGCCTCGTCGCGTCAAGTGTGAGAGCTTCTTCTTTCCACCACAGTAACTTCTGCCGATACAGGACGGATATTAAGGAATGCAACAAAATAGTGACTGTCGTGATTGCAGCAACTTAGATAGTGGAAGAAGTGGGAGAAAAGGTACTAGTCTAGGGAAATGGCAGTGTGTAAATGTATTACTCTGTTCTTTCGGTTCCTCTTCTCTCATCTCTTCTCTCTTCTCTCTTCCTTCTCTCCTCTCCTCTTTTTTCTCACCTCTTCTCTTTTTCCTTCTTTGCTTTTTTTGGGTTGGGGTTCAGCCTTTTTTGCTGTGCGCAGTGCCTTTCAGCGAATCACCCCAGATATCAAAAACTGTTTTCCCCGTGTTCTGCATGCTTACACGCTCCCACCGGATCCCCCCCAATTGCAAACCGATAGATACCCTACCCAACGGTATTACATACATATCACTACTTCTGGTGTACATACAATCATAGAGGTGTGAGTAAGAAAAAAAGGTACGTGAGGAGAAACATCTCTCGAATACACCTACCTTGTACCTTTTTTCTTTTTTGTCCATTCGCAAGGACTGCGAGGTTACGGATAGTACGGAATCCTGTATTCAAAGGTACCGTACCCCAGGAAAGAGACGTGCACGTTCGCTCGATCATTTGCACCGCACCAAAGCTAGAAGCTTACCTCTTCTCTTTTGTTTTGCGCTGCAGGACCCGTCATCTGCGCTGCCATTTCCATCAGAGACACACTCCACAGACTCGGAATCTCCACACCACAATTCGAATCTCTCCTCCCAAATCCTCTGCATAATCGACAACTTTCCGATACGATACCCTTTATTCACGTCCCTTTTCGAATCGCAATTGCTTTCTACGCCTGAATACCTACTCTCGCCAGTTGTTGTCGTCATTCATCACCATTTCGCAAACCTTTCGACTTTACGGAAACCGTTTCCTCACCCATACCGACACCCTCGAAATTCTCGCCATCTTCAGAAATCACCACTCCTACTACAACTACTCTCCTCTCCTGCCTCACCTCACATCCCGTTAAACGTCCATCGCCTGCAACCTTCCTTCAACCCATTTCCATCCTATACCCATCCCATCTCATAATTCCCATTTCGAATACCCCTACCTCATCTCCTTCGCCCTGAACAGGAAAAGGAACATCGAAAGGCTCCTCCCGCGACTTTCCCAGGTGTGTGACAAATCCGTTTTTGCGAAATAGCTTTATGGTCTCAGGCACTGCTACTGCAAACACCCGCCGTCCTTACCTTCGAACTTGGTCTCACAATACACCAGCAACTTGAACTACCACTGCTGTAGTTTAGAGAAACCCAAAGCCCCGCCAGACAGAATCAGAAGCACCTTTTTTTGCACCAAAATACCGGCACATCCCTTTGATACTACATACGATACTACCACCGAGTGAGAGCATCAGTTATACAACAACCCCAACTACCACCACCAAGGCTTCCACAAAAACCTCATTTGCCAGACGACAACCTACTTGCATACCCGGAGGAGGAAGCAAGAAGCAGATCATCGACGGGATACGTGCAGCACTTGAATGGCTAGATTATGAATGCTCTCGTCGACTATCGACCTTTATTTCAACGAGCGCATTCTAATCACTCTTCATTCAAGAGATGGCTGCAACTACCGGAAGAGCGACGAGGAATCTCAACTCGGCCAGCGACTTTGTGAGTTTTGGATTCCTTTTTTGCTTTTGTCGTTTTACTACTTTCCACCCAAAGCTCATCTCAGAGTTGTTTTTTTCTTCACGAGGACACTCTGACACTCTTCACATTTCCACCCATTTGGCGATGGAGTCTCTACCCTTTGTTTACACCCATGGAGCACTCACTAACGTTGTCTCTGTTGTAGGTTCGCAAAGTGTTCATGTAAGTTTTTAAAGTTTTGACAGTTCCAACAACCTGTCGAACTAGTGCGAGAGATCGACGACATGAGAGCTGACTGGTCAGAATGCAAAACGATGCCTCCGATAACCTATCGACATGGAGTGAGAATGGCGAATCGTTCATCATACAAGACGTACGGAGATCCCCATCCCCTTCGATGAGCCCTCATCGCGACACTTTTTTTTCGCTCTTCCTGCAAAAACTCCGACTACTCCACTTCAAAAGGTGGAACGACAAGAGCGTGTTTTTGGCTAACCTCTCTGCGGCTCTTTACCATTAGGTTGGCGAATTCTCGAAGCGAATACTACCCCGATACTTCAAACACAACAACTTTAGCAGTTTCATACGACAGCTGAACAAGTACGTCGTTCGTCCCACCCCTTTGCTTTTCTCTCCTTTGCAGTTCCCTGAACCAAGGGGGAGAAAGTGAAGGGTAACCTGGTTGTTGGTAGGCTAACGTTGGTGGTTAGATATGGGTTCAGCAAGATACGGCATGTGAGGACAACCGCCCAAAAAGTGACCAGTCTCACTGAGCGATAATACTAACTTGGTGACTCTAGGACTGCTGGGAGTTTAAACATCCTTCATTCCTCCGCGGACGAGACGACCTGCTAGGCTCGATACGACGGAAACAACCCCAATCACGAAAACCACTTGGTCCTCCTTCAAATGAACAATCACCAGGCCCGATACCATCGCCCAACTCTGGCACCTCCGACCCAGTTGTGCGGTTAAAGAAGAAACGAGATGATGGAACGCAAAAGGAGGATGGCCTCAACACACGGAGCGGTTCACCCAACAAGCTGGCGCTGGAACCGAAACGAGAACCTAGCGAACCCCACCGAATGTACCAACGAGAAAAGTCACAGTTAACAGAGATGGAACGGTTACGGCAAGAGGCGGACAAGCTGGAAAAGGCTGCTGGCGCTCCAAAGCCGTGGAACAAGCTAGGAGAAAGCTTCCTGAAGGAGGCGACAACAAGGTTCAACGACATTCTGACCCGGTCACTTTTACAATTCCCGGTTTACCACGACGACGATGAATGGGATGAACTGTTGGAACCGGCCATGCTAAGGAGCGCTGCTGCTGCAAACGCAACTTCCCCTACGACAACGAGTGAGGGCGGTGGAACCAAACGAAAACGAGAGATACCCCCACCAAATGATTTCATCGGTACCTTTCCACACGCAACAGCACAATTCATCCATCCCCACCCGATAAATCCGCTCGCTGATGATTTCGATGGCTTTGTTGGCGACGACTTTTTCGATGGGATCGGAGGCCTACCAGCAAAGCGCAACAAGGTGACGGACATGCAATTAGCAAGCAACTCGTTGTCTGCAATGACCTATCAGAATGGCACGGTTACGGAAACTGGCAGCAGCGAAAGCAATGCTTCTGCTGGTGGGGATGACTATTCGTTCCTGCTCGATAGATCCTTCCGACCGCCTTTCCCTTGCTTCGGCCCCAACGCAGATGTAGACGAACTCGTCTGTGGTGACATTAAGGTTGTCCCAGAAAGCAAGTGGCCTCTCGGTAGGAACTGTATAGCGGAATGGAGCTATACGCCAAAGATTTTGTTTGTGGAGGACGATGCACCCTCTGTCGAGAGGGCGCGTCTATTACTGGGTGACTTGGGTTGCGAGTACGATGTCGTTGTAAGTACCAAATTCCTCCCCATCTCCACATCACATCACCCCACTATTACATCTTTGTTTGCCCCTTTGTGCTATTATGGCTTCTTGATTTGTTGTTGTTTTCTATCTTTGTTTTCTTGCTTTTTTGCTTTGCAACGGCGGCGGGAAGACAAGGCGGGTTTCAGCTGACAAGTTTCTGTTAGGGAAATGGGGAACTTGCGATTGCAAGATGTATGCAAGAAGCCTACGATATTGTATTTATGTCGGTCGTTCTCCCGGTAATGGATGGACTTACGGCGACTTCTATACTTAAGAAAGCCAAATATAGAGGGCCCATAGTGCCAATGGCTTATAACATTACCGAGGAGGACGTCTGCGTCTACAGTAATTATGGTGAGTCTCAGATCTATATTTGACGTTTTGGTATTTTGGGCGACAGAAACACATGCTAACAATAACGCCTTGTGTAGGTATGGTCGACTTGTTGGAAAAGCCACTGAGGGGTGGGAACATTGCTCGGGTACTCACGCTCAACACACGTGCCATCTTGTACACGCCAATTCAGGATTATGCCGAACACCCCTTCTTTTACTGTGCAAACTCGGTCGATCCCGTCTGCCGTTTGTTTGGCCCGGATAATGAGGAGGACCCGGCCCTCGAGCCGGATGTGCCGCCCATGAAGAGGTTGGAGCCTGCGCCGAAATCGGGACCGGTCGAGAAACCGCCTACGCCGCCTGAAGAACCTTCCGATGATGAAGATTATTCGGATGAGGGTGAAGAGGGTGAAGAGTCGGGAGATGAACAGGAGGAGGGTGGGTATGATGAACAGCATCATGAGCCTGAGCAACAACCGCAGATGATTCATCAGCAGCATCAACAGCAGCAGCCGCAACAGCAACCTCAACATCAGCAGCAACAACAGGCGCAACAGCAGCAGCATCAAGTATCACCGGTACAACAGCAGCAGCCTCATCAGCAGGTCGCGCAACAAGTACAACAGGTGCAACAGGCACGGCAGCAGCAGCAACAACAGCAGCAGGCGGCTCAGCAAGCTCAAATGAACGATGTTGGATCTCGACGTCCGTCACAGCAAGTTCAGCAACAGCAGCATCATCATCCAAATCAATACCATCACCCTTCACAAACTCCGTCCGCCAGACAATCTGTCTCAACACCAACCATCGCCCAAGACAATTCACACTACGCTCAGCCGCAGCAGCAGCAGCAACCCGTTGTCAAAATGGAGGAACCAGATCTAAATATGGATCCCGTCTGGAACTCGCCAATGGACCCTTCAATTGATTTACATCAGCAACAATTGGAACAACAGGCCCAGCAACAACAAGCTCAACAGCAAGCCCAGCAGCAGCGCCTGCAGCAACAGCAGCAACAACAACCCCAACATCAACAGGTCGACTACAACTTTTCCATGCCCCAAACCTCCTATGGCGAACCCGTCTCCGCCTCTCCCTACGCCATGTCAAACCCCTCCCCCATGTCCGAAATTGTCTCAACCTTCCCTCACCAAACCTCCACCCAACCCCAACAACACTCTGTCTACATGACCATCGGCATCCCCAATCCCGCACCGAACGGACCCCAGCGGCCCTTCGAATCCACCTACCCCCACTACCAACCCTCTCGCCACCACCAGCAACAACAACGCCTCCAACAACAGCCCCACACCCTCCAACAACAGCAACAACAAGCCGCCCTCCAAGTCCAGCAACAACAGCAAGCCCAGCGCGAACAACAAGCCGCCGCTCTCCACCACCAGCAACAAATGCAACAACAGCTCCAGCAGCAACAGCAACAACAAACCGTCGTCTCTCCACAAGGCTACAACCCAGGCATGGGCATGTACCCCATTCCCCAGCAACATCATCAGATGCACCACAATGGTGGTGTAGGCGTGAATGTCAATGTTGGCGGAGTAGGCATCAATGTCAATACGCATGCGCATGGAATGCATCATGGAGGCATGCAAAGCCCCATGGGACAGACGCCGTTGCAGGTGCAGGGTGGTATGCAGAGCCCGATGCATGGCGTGCCGGTGCAGGGGTTTGTTGATACGTTTTACACGCCGACTAGTTCGGGGCAGGGACACTATTAGGGGATGGAGATTGGTGATGGGCTGAGTTACCCGTGTGGTAGCCGGCCAGGGCGATTATGAAGATCGAATGTGAACCGTACAAGAAAGTTTCTACGGCGTGGTTGGATGGAAACAGAGTTTGTGAATGATGAGTGTATCGACTTATGATGCACGAGGATGAGAATAATGGGTCCGGTTCAATCGTTTGGTGTTTCTTGCTGCCTTTTTTACTTCTTTACTTTTCGTTCTTCTTACTTTTTCTTCTACTTCTTCGTCTTTTGCCTTATTCCTTTGTTACTTCTTCTTGCCATGCGTAATCTAGTCCCCTTTGTAAGCCCACTTATATCGACTTTTGATCTTCTTCGTTTTCGTAGCCCTTCTTGTCTTTGTTGCGTTTATTACATCGTGTGTGTGTTCGTTTTTGGTACAGTACTATACCTCCTTTGTCATGCTGCGCGGGGGAGTGGGGTAGTCTGACTTTTTACTTCTTACTTGACTTCGTTTGTGGCTCTTTTAAAGCTTTTGGATTGAGTGTTTTTTTTTCGGTGCGCGCTACACATGTCTGTCTGTCTAACTGTACATCGCTGTTTCTTTTGTTCCAATGAGATTGTGTTTTTCTTTTTGTACGTCCTGGGTGGGTGGTGTTTGTTGGGTGATAAAGACTTTCGTTCAGTGGGTTGAGGGTGTATGATTACTGAGTAGGTAGGAAGAGAATGGAGAATGGAGACTGTTTTGGTGCGTATTGTTCCTTGCGGTGAAGGTTGTGAATGCTCGTATTATGGTCCGGTGCGATGTTTTGTGCTCTTTTGACGTGCTTGTTTGTTGTTGAAGGTGAGGTGGGATACCCCCGTGCTCCTTTGGTTTAGGGGTTTGTAATGTACTGTGGGACTTCGTGAGAGGATGTACTCAGGGTCGATTGTTACGTGCGATGTGTGTTCGTCTTTTCTGTTTGTTCTTCGTATTAGGGAAAGATCGTGTGCTTAATACATAGTAGTAATACGTAGGCAAGTCTTCTCTCGTACGTCTTGTTTGTTGGTTCGGTTCTGGACCTTGGCTGGTTCTCGTCCTCATCCCCTTTCTCCCCATCCGCGTTCTCGCTGTCGTGGGAAGATATGATATGCGTGGCGCCTGTTTCTCGTTGCTGGCTATAGAGTATGGCCGTATCTGGTCGGTTTTTCTTTTCTGATTTGGTAGTAGACACGGACGTAAGAGGGAAGGTCCATGACTGTGAGGATATCCGTAGTCGATTTGGGTAGCGACTTTGTTGGGTTCTTAAACTCGTAGAGTCTGCTCGTGGAGGTGATGTGAAGATTGTTTGGCTTATTGGATCCTCGTGTAGTGTCGACGTGCCTCAGCTGCGCAGGATGGATCTTGCTGGTGTGTTGCCCTTTAAGTATCGTAACACCCTCTTCAAGTTGGTTCATTCGTGGTCAGGAACGTCCCCATTGCTAGGAGATATGAATCCGTACGTTGTTTATGAAAGGGTTACTTCCTTACGTGTGTTGGTCTCTTTCTGCATCATTGTTCTTCGTATCGTTGTTAGGGATAAATCTGGAGGATGAAATGCTGGTTATCGTGGTCTCGTGGTCAGTTTCTTCTCATCATCCAGATCAGATCAGGAGATATGCGTGCATTTTTCTCATTGATCGATGGCTGAGTATGATCGTGCTTCTAGCATTTTGCATGTGGTGGTCATGAACGTGCGATTGGCGTATTTGACGAAGTTGAGACCATTTGTTTCGCATACTGTAGCTGGGCTGCGAGCTCATGGCGTCACCGCCGGCGGCATTCTTCAGGTTGGACTCGAGTACTCGTAGCCGTATACCTTTGTGCTTGATGGTGATGTGGAGCTTGTTTGGCGTAATAAGTTCTCGTCTCGACTTTGATGATGTCCTCTCTCTGGTGTGTTGTGTAGTTCGAATATTTCTCGTGACATGAAGTAGACTTCGACGTCTTTGTTTAAAGGCGTGGTGGAAGGGCTTACTTCACACGTATGTGCGTTGGGGGCAGGCTTCTAGATTGTTTGCTATTTCTTTCGTTTTCGTCCGTCATGTCATCTTCCAAACTTCTTTTGCTAGACTGAGCTGGTGAACAGCGCAATGTGAAAGAATATCAAAAGCGTAGGTCGTCTAGCTGTGAAATGCTAGCTGCTTGGTCCCCTTGTGGAGCCCATGCGTACGACACTGCCGGTATTTGTACCAGCCCATCCCCTTGTACCGTGTTCAGATGAGAGGACATATGCTTTGCCCTTCGGTCGTGACTCTACTTGGTCGTCTCTGCTTGGGTTGGGTTCAAACTTGTCGTAGACAAACTTGAATGTCGACTCATGCATTGGTCGTGAGATGATGATAACGTACTCGGAGCTTCTTTCGGTGCAAGTCACTCGTAGGCTCGTATTCTGGTCTTGGTTTGTTGGTTGCGCTGTCGATGTGAAGCTTCTTTTACTTGTTGGATCCTTGTGTCCGAATCTGAACGGATCGTCTTTTGCTGCATCGTGCGGTGGCTTTCGTACTATGGCTGCTCGTATATGCGAATGTCCTTTGTAACAAGTCGTACGTCCCCCTTGCTACTTTGAGAGGTATTAATTGGTACGTACATGCTTCTCTGTCGCAAGGGCTTACTTCTTTACGTAGGGCAAACTCTAACGCAAGTTTCTTTTGTAGTCAACTTTCTTCTTCGTGTGGGACCTCGCTGGACCAAGTACCAGAGGGTGTTGGATAGTAATAGCCGTGCTCGCTCTTGCAAGTTCATATGTGAGCTGCTTGGAATGTTTTGGGAATCCAAAGTCGGCTCTCGTGTCGTGAATCGAGTCACATCGTTTGTATCCTCGTGTCGGGGAAGATACATAGACACGGACCGCCGGCGTGACTCGGTTGGTGGCGTAGATAGGTTTGTATTGCATAGCTCTCTTTTCCAAGTTGCTACTATTCATGGTCCGAGTCGTGAGGTGAGAACTAGCCTTTGTGACACGGAATGTACGTGCATGTATACAACTCGCTTTGCTGGGTCCTTAAACTCGTAACATCTGCTCTTGAAAGTGGCGTGAAGTTTGTTTGCCTTGTTGGATTCTCAGTTTGTTGGAGGGTGCGTACGTGTTTTTGGTGTACTTTCATTTTAGTATAGTATCGTACTGCCGTCTTTGTCGTAAGGAACATCCCCATTGCTCGGTGGGATGAATTCGTGTCGTTCTTTCTTAAATGGGTCGTGAGGTGCTGATAGCAAGTAGGCTTCTGTGCCAATTCCTACAAGGCATGAATTCTTCAGTGGGAAACTCATACTTGAAATCGTAATCTTTTCTTTGTCCAATTGGTTTTGAAGATATGAAGCTGATCTTACCACTTGCAATGTTAAAACCTCGTGTCGGGTTGAAGTGGCAGGTCCTTTGAATCATTCTTTGTGTTGTGCTTCCGTAGTTTCGACGTTTGCTATGCGAATATACATATATGTTTTGTATTCCAAGCGTACCCTCTGCTTCTACCAGAGGTAAATATGGTACTTAAGCCCTTACTTACCGTACAAGCTTTTGTTGCACGCCGGCGGGCTTACTTCTGCACACGTACTGGGAATTGTCCTTTCTAGTTTTGTACTCAACTTTATTCTTCGTGTGAAGCCTAGGCGTCATACTAGACCAGATGATGTATTGGAATAGTCATAGGCGTGCTATCCCTTCCTTGAGCTTTGAGCTGCTCGTGCTTTGAATTTTTCGGAGTTTAATTTCGTAATCTCCTCGTTTGTACTCTCTTGTCGGATAAGATAGACATGGACCGTAGCACCATTGCTCCGCAATTTGTCCTGCATAGATCTCCTCTTATCCAAGGTGGTGTACATGGACGTGAACTTGACCGTTGTAGCTACTTGGCTGTACAATTCGTGATGTTCTTCGGTGGGGAAGTCATTCCTGAGCTCGTATAGTCACAGGCTGTCCTTGATTCTTGGATAATACTATATTGACGATCGATCATGCTCTTTGACTTCTTGGACTCTCATGGCGGTGTTTGACACTTCAATCAAGTCCGTTCAATCGTGTCTTGACACTGATTTAACTGAGGACGTCCCCGTTGTTAAACAGTTAAAAGGCCCTTGATGTTTACGTGTCTCCTGTTGCATGATGATGTTTGTGGCACTACTCTTTGTATGTACTTGTGCACTACGTGTTTTTCTGTGTTGGATTTAGTTCCTCGTGTTGCTTCAATGAATGCTTGTCGGTAGAGGATAAATATTCATCATGAGCGTGTTGGGGACTCTCGGCCCGATACGTATTTACATGTATCTGGACCCATGGAGCTGAAAGCTGGTTTTGTTTCGTGTGCGGTTTGCCATACGTCCTGTGAAGCAACCGCACCCATGTGAATTCCGCCATTTCTCCGATGCACTGTAAGTACTCTGGGAGATGTCCGTATAGGACTGAATTGCATCGATTGCTTTTTGATCGTTACTGAAAGAGGATCTTGTTTTTGACTAGCATTGAACACGGTGGAGGATCTTTCAGGATTCTTAACCGTGGCCTCTCGACATCGTCTCTCTTGTTGTAATGGTGCAGGGCTGAAAATCATATCTGACCTGATTGAATTCTCGTTTGCCGGCATGTACTTGAACTGTACTGTTGTGATGGTAGCTAGCTTCTCGTGAGATGTAAATAGGCCCGTCCAGCGTTTTTCTGCCGTTGTGGTCTGTCCTACTGAAGTTATTGACATCCCCATTATCAGGAAGCATATGCATATGTATGCGTGATAGTGCGAGAAGGATCTTCCTTCTTTGCGTGTCTCACCGTGGGGTTTGACTCGTACTCTTGATCATAGGAGTGCGGGAAAGGATACTTCTTGAATGGCAAGTGCACGTGTACTGTTCTCGTATCTAATTGCTCTCCGTGGCCTGAACTGGAGTTCAATCATGCTTAACTTTGGTAGGGTTTTTGAGGGCTGCCTCATGTGGAAGCGTTATGCGTACTCGACATTGTTGCCTTGAATTCGCATTGCAATATTGATGCATCGAGATAAGTAGTCGTTCGTGAGGTTGCTCTAGGCAAAGGGGCAAGGATAAGCGTACGACTACGGTGTAACTCTCTTATTTACCGTATACCGAGAAAGATTTCTTTCGGTTGTATACGTATCGACCTCGACCTAGCGCACATATTTTTCCTGTGGTTCTGGATATCAAATCTGTAAGTAGGAGATACGTAAATTTACTTGCGCGAACTGACGTTCAGGAATATGTGTGGTGGAAGAATACGGACATGCGCAATGCCGTGGCTTTTTAAGTTGTGTAGGCCCGGTAAAGAGTGGGTATCTCGGCTTGTACTTCCGATCGGCTTTCTCTCGAGGAGTATTTGACTCTTGTAAGTGGAATAGAGCAAACTGATTCTTCGTAAGTACCTGGCTGCTTTCAAGACTGGGCTGATGGCAATTTTCGTTTTTTCATCACATCACGTGTCATCTACTTCTACCCAATGCAAGGCTTGAACAAACCTATAGCTTGAGACTGTAGATATCAAAGCTCAAAAAGACAGGGCCGGGACTCGAACCCAGACCTTGACGCTTCAATTACAACATATGGCTATATATGGCAGGAAGTATTGAGATAAATGCTACCGCTGCACCACCGCGTCTTCCGCTGACCATACATTAAAAGCTAATAGTATACCTAAATACTTGTTACAGTATACTTGGTGCTCAATTTATGTGGTGAATAGATCCAATATGTAATTCGTGCCTCCCAACCACATGCTATTCCAAAAGCATCCAGACAGTACGTCCATTAATATCTCTTAGCCAGCTATCCCAGTTGTTGGGATGACCGTAAAGAGTCTCGTAACTTCGCGGTCATGTATATTGTGTGCTATAGCATGCTAATAGAGTCATTCGACTCTCGTGCGTAGTGTTCAATGAACTTTTAGTGCGTTCATCCTGAACGGCCACGGTAAGAGGCACGCAGCCACTGATCGAATTTGGACTCGTGAAACATCCCCTTGCTGTATTCGTATTCTCTTGATGCATGCTTCTCATAGTCCCGAGTCATTTGTAGTAGGAAGCTCGTTCATCATCCGAATCGATAGTGACATTAGGTAGATAACGTATCATAGGCTGCATCTGTGGTCACCCTCGAGAGACAATCTGCTGGACTACTGCTCTGCATTTCGAGTTGCTTCATTCTCGTATGGAATCTGTCGTACGGAACACGTCCCCATAGTGCATGCTGCTCTCGTAAATCCCAGTGAGGTCCAGACTCTGAGTCGGTCGAGGATGTGTTCTTATTAGAAGCAACCTGCCAGTAACAGGGACCAACCGGAGAGCGTGATATGATAAAATGCAGCCACAGCCAGTTCTCCCAGGAAATATCCGTACTCGAGACCGTCATAGCAGATGTAGTCTTGTGGTAAGTCGTAAGGTGATGGTTGTGAGTAATAATTGCATGCATGTTGAAACTGCAACCCATACATAACACGTAAGTTTTACGGTTCTTGATGCTTCATCCCCTTGAATTGTCAGCTGGTTTTCCCTGATGTCTGGAGAATCTCGTATTTCCCTCTCAAGTAGTCTACTACTCACATCCAGATGACTGTATATCGTGAAGTATAAACGAGTGTAGAGGCTCATCGAAACAGTTGACCAAGTACATACTAGTAGAGGACTCGTGACTGCACTGCTACTTCCTTGGTTGAGAATCTCGTTCTTGACGGGTACCGAAGATACCTCATGGAAGAGTATCCTTGTCATGGAACAACTCGTACAATTAACCTCCATTAAAAACTCGACGGGTCGATGAACTTGGTCTCATTCTCGTTCCATATGTCTGTTTTCACAGTTCTGGCTTTTCGAAACCCGGCAGTTGATGTCTTCAAGTCTGAAGGGCCGTGGCCTTCGATACAGTGCCGACTAATTCGTCCCCATGGAGTTTCCTCACGTTCCAATCTCTCGTGCAAATGAAGTCGGAATCTCCAGAGATGATGCCTGGAACTATGCTCTTGCTTGTGTTCCATCTTTGTAGGCGAATACTCGTAACAGCATCGATCTTTTCCATGACATTGCCCACGGAGCCAACTCTCCTCGTGTGCAACGGTTGCTGCCATTGGTGATAACTCTGTGTGAGTATGTCTCAAGCATCCCCATGTCTGAGAGTGCGGAAGATATAAAGAAGGAGAGTGAACTGTGACAGGTTATCTCGTGAGTACAAGAAGAAAAGGATTTGTAGCTCGTGCTGGACTAGTGACTTTCTTCCTGCTTTCATGCTTCTCTGTGGGAGTCTTTGCTCAACCGTGCATAGGGAAAGGCAGTACTGGCATGTGAGCTTAGAGGCGCTGCATGCAAACAACACCTCTGAATCCAGCATACTCGTACAAAGTTCATGACAAAAGCATGCTCTTCCAGTGCCAAGCCACCACCATGTCCATACGCTTCTGACGATGAAGTCACGACGCGAAAACCATGTGTTGAGCAGGTCTAACCACCATCGAGTTCTCTCATCCCCGTAATGTACACAGTGACGGAATGCTTTCTGGCAGTTCCAATGGTCATACTCATGAGGTCATCTGCAGGATTCCGAGCAAACGAGCATCTCCACTTGTGTAATTCTTGTGTGTGGTGAAGAAGCATCAGCTCTTGTAGATCAACCACAGAGTGTCGTGACTCCACTTGAGGTCCGGATTCAAGTCGTCGCAAAAGATCCGATGAAGAGTCAGTGAGAGCTCGTTGCCTAGCTTTTCTGGTGCAAACTTACTTCGTACGAGCGCGTTGAACGCAACAAAGTACGGACTTCATCTCGAAGAGCGTAAGAGAAGATAGGACGAGGTGTTCTCAAGACGTATACGCCTTGATGTTTTCAAGGTGTGGTCTTAATGCGTGCTGAAGAAACGCATATTTACTGAGGATCGTATATCGCTCACGAGGATTGGAGTTTCTTTATCCCAATCTTCTCGGCCCTTCTCGGCCATAAATCTCTTACTTCATCCCCATTATCATAAGTCCAACTTGTCCTCTTGATATGGTGAGTGTTGAAGAATGATGTTGTGAAGATGAAGGAAGTTTGTTGGAGGGCAAACGTAGTTGTATTTATAGCCAAGTGGGTGGAGGATAACAGGAAGGACCAAGGTCAAGGATTAGGCAGGAGCATAAGGATCACATGACCTGGGAGTCATCCTTCAGCCAAAGCATTATCCCCAGAGAAGATTTCCGGAGAACCAGGGAATGCTACACCACAAAAGTCTCATGATGCTGGTTCAAAATATAACACAGCTTGAGGAGAAAATAGTAGACAAGGAGCTTGTCTGAATGAGACTCTTCTCAGGCTCTCCAGAACAGGCAATCCAATGTCAAGCGCCTTGGCGGCCCGACGGCGAGAACCGACTCCGAACGACATCCGTCGAACATGACCGGAACTTGGTCGGAGTCGACATAACGTCAACTGGAGAAACAGAGAAAAGGACAATGAGAAAGGGATTGACTTTAAAGTAACAATGCTTATAAGGTATAAATGTATAGTCTGGCGGTTCATAAAGTCGTGCGCGGTGGGATCAATCAATCTCCACCGCCAGCCCGAGTTGCCTCGACAACCTAGAGACCACAACCCAGAGCTCAAACAACTGGGAAAAAAGTATCAAGTGCATCCCATGTACGTGCCGATCATGCAATCTAATGATCCAAAACAAAACGATATCAAGACAAAGCGCAGAACAAGACCAAACAATGAGGCTTAAACATCTTTTCAAATTTTCGTAAATCTTCAAAAAGCCGAATCCATAAACACTCATCTACCCGTTGTGTTCATCCATCAAAATCCGTAACCGTAGCCTCATGCATACCCGTACCGTTTCAAGACTATTTATAATATATGTATATCGAAAGGAAAGCCAACCCACTTTGAAAGACAAAAACGCCAGCACTCCAATTTATCCAACCGTTGACCGTAAAAGAACACGCTACAATGGGATGACTAGAAAAGAAAGAAAAGCCCGTCCAACCTCCCACAATAAAGCGAGAGAAAGGAAGCAGGCGAAATATTTTAAAAAGGAAATAACACCAAAAAGAATAAAGAGAAATTAGTCAAAGTAAGAATCATCATCCATCATCCTGCATATAGGCGAACCTAATGCTTCACGGTAATCTCATCATCGGTAGTGGTGTTGTTCCCGGAGGAACTCGATCCAGCAATACCGGCTCTCTTCTCGTCGTTGGCGGCAATAATAGCATCCTTAGCAGCCTTCTCGGTTGCGAGCTGCTCGTCGGACTTCCAGTCACCCTCGTCGTAGAGTTCCATGGAAATCTGTTCGAGGGACTTGCGCTTGGTCTCTGGGATGAGGAAGGATGTAAAGATACCACAGGCCATGAAACCACCAAAGATCTGCATGACGTGTGGCAACCATGGGGAGTCGTTGCCTGGGTAGGCACCCTTGGTACGGAGAGGACCGATAAGAACCTGGGCGAGAATGGCACCAACCTTTCCGGAGGCGGCAGAGATACCATGCGAGGTGGATCTGTAGCGGGTAGGGAAGCACTCTCCTGGGACAATGAAGGTCGTGGCGTTTGGTCCAAAGTTGAAGAAGAATTGGCACAAAACGTAGAGACCGAGCAGGCCACCTTCGGAGATCTTGTGGAAAGCACTACCGATGATGAAGAAGAGGATGGTGAGAATTGTGAAACCCATGAGCTGAATTGGCTTGCGACCGACAGTATCGACAGTGGCGACGGTGACCCAGTATCCAGGAACGGAACCAGCGCAGATAAGAATGATGTTTCCGACGGCGTTGTTCTTGAGAGTTCTGTAGACGTTGGGGTGCTTGGAGTAACCAATCTGCTTGAGAATGATGGAGTTGTTCAAGCCCAATCCGTAGAAAGCAACGTCAAGCAAGAACCAAGATCCAGCAGTACCGACGAGAATCTTTCCGTTCTTCCAGGTGGAGTAATGGCGGATGAAATCCTTCCAAGAAGCCTTTGGAGTCTCTGGAGCCTCAACGACAGCAGCGGTAGGGTCAACATGTCCCTCGGCCTCGTTGCGGATAAAGGCCTTGGAGTCGGCCTCACCCTTCTCAACATCGTTGGAGACGTCAAAAGTGTAACGAGGAGTTTCTGGGATGGTGAGACGGTAGTAGAGGGCGATACAGCCTGGAACGGCACCGACACCGACGACGATACGCCACATTCTGTCGATAGCCGTCTTACAGGCAAAGTCGCACATTTCCGCGGTGTGGGCATTCTGAGTTTGGGACTTGAAAGCCTCGGTAACAATCAAAGCGGTGATGGCGGCAGCGAGCTGGCCGATACCCTGCATGGCGAAAACCGAGCCCATCATAGCACCTCTCCACTTGGTTGTGGCAAATCTAGGAACAAATTAGCGATCGACCGGGTATCTGCGACGATGATATCACTTACTCAGAGGTAATAATAGAACTGAGCGGGTAATCTCCTCCGATACCGATACCCATGATGAAACGCCAGAAGATGATGAGGCCGACAAAGTTCATCGAAGGGGAGTTGGACGAGAGGACCTGGGCGAGAGTTGCGAAAATCATGATGATGAGCTCGAAACCGTATATCCGTTGACGACCGACGTTATCTGCGAGCCATCCGAAGCCCAATTGACCGAAAACAGTACCGACGGAAGTAGCGACCTTGATACCGGTATCTGAGCCTTCTGGGATGTGACCATCTCCCCAGTAGACATAACCCAACATGGCAGTGACCATGTTGATGGCGAAAATGTCGTAGGCATCTGTGAAGAAACCGATACCGGCAACTACACAGGCCTTGACGTGGTACCAACCGAATGGTGCCGCATCGATTTCAGCAAGAGCAAGTCTTCTTCGCTCAGCAGGGTCCTATAGAAATGGGAAGTCAGTATGAGGGTCTCGGTAACGACGGAGATGTCGAAAAGCGGGGAAAACGGGAAGTTGTTGGGGTTGGGGCAAACATACAGCGATATGTGCAAAGTCATTGTTGTAGTTCTTGAAGGCAGTATTTCCACCGGTGGTTTTCTGGACGGCG
The DNA here is from genome assembly GCA_003788565.2 of Ascobolus immersus RN42. NCBI lineage: Eukaryota > Fungi > Ascomycota > Pezizomycetes > Pezizales > Ascobolaceae > Ascobolus > Ascobolus immersus. The sequence goes on along the minus strand of ML119659.1, from coordinate 133,387 downwards.
GCCATTGAAGTTGAGCAAGGCCGAAGCGTGTTTGCTCGAGAGTTGAAGATTGGCGCTCTCGAGTAACGGGGTCTTGCAACCTTTTAAGGAAGGAGGGGACTTGTTGGGATAGAGCGAGTGTTGGGTGGAACTTGTGATCGTCTATCGGGAAAGCGGGCTCGAGAGTTGGGTGACTGCGTTTATATCTGAAGGAATCGGGAAAGGCAAAAGGAGAATATCTGAGCGAGGGAATTGGCGAGGTAAAAAAAGTTCTCTTTCTCGTGGGACCGGGAAGTGGCGAGCAAGGACGTTAGACCTTCTCAGGCTGTGCTCAGAAAAATTCGAGTTTCCAAGAGAGAAGTCGGATTAGACCAGGTAGAGGAGACCGACCCAGTAAGATTCTTGAATGGCTGGAGAAGCTTGTTGGCGTGGGAGCCAGAAAGAGTTTATGGGACGGGACAGATCGTGTGGGCTGGGCAAGTACTTTCGTAATGCTTGAATGATGCCAGTGCTTCAGCGGGATGCTTCCAGCCGGAGAAGGTAGAAGGTCTGATGTAATAATGGCCGATCCACGTCCATCAAACAAAGGTCAGCCGGTGGTCCTGGCTTTATACAATCTCTCTGATAGCAGAGTGATCTAAGCTCATGAAGAACATCGAACTTTTTCGTCTGCCGGCCCATCTTCTTTACTGGTCACGGGCACTTTCATGTTGAAGATCGATTGGAGAGTGAAAGAGGCAGAGACAGTGACGATGCAGGCAAGTAGAATGCTAATCCCGTGCCCGGAACCGCATAAACACATCGTGAATCTGGCTTGGAAAGCGACCCTGATCTTTGGTGCATCGAATGCGCTCCCTACTACACTCAAAAGCAATAATTGACCAGCAAAGATAGAGTCTAATCCGTCCACAGTCCTCAACACGTTGCAAGGCCTGGTTCTCTGATTGGACTCCCGTAATCTGCTCTCCCGGAATATCTAATCGCCAAAGGTGCTGGAAATGCACAAGTTCACGCTGCCGTTCTGCCTCGCATGGGGTGCATCTCAGAAACGAAGGTTGGACGTTTCTCGGCGACATGTCGGTTACACTGCAGTCTAAAGAGAAGTCTAGGTGTCGCACGACACCGAGATCTCATTTTCCTATGGCATGGGCTTCTCCTACGCTTCATACTCGAGGCTCAAGACGGTTTCTTTTCTCGAGATCACTCTAGCATCACGCTGCTTTCGAAGGAGCAGATGGCAGACTTCTTCTAGTCATCCCGAGGAGTGGCAACAGCAGCACAATTCTTGAAAACTCTTCGACGGATGAGGTGCGGTGATTGCCTTCAACTTTGCCGGGCTCGTACGAGGCCGCATTAAGGACATGCCCGTGTTGGTACGCTAACGACATCAAGGAAAGCTCAATGGAGATGCCCTATCGGCTCAAATCTGGAGCGGCCAAAAGCGCAGGACTCGAAGCGTTATGTAAGAGGGACACCTTTCCTGTCGGTTGGGAATACCAGAAGAGTTCCGCCTTGGTTCTCGAACCCCCTTCCTATTGGTGAATCCGGATCTCATGCTTGCTGGAAACAACCTAGGTGGGGTACTTCTCACTACCCCGCCATTCTTTTGCAGCTGTGCAGATGCGCGGGACGTTTAAAGTTTGAGAATCGAGGCGAGCAGTTGGGGTGTCGTGTGCACAGTTGTGGGGTGTGTCGAAGGCGAGAGGATGTGACGGGATGGCATGAGGGAGGGGTCCATGAAAAGACGACAACTTTTGCTTCTTCTTCCTCTTCTTTTCCTTCCAAGCGAGTGGGTGTTTGACGAGGAGTTGTCGACGGGAGGCGGGCGTTGTGTGAATCGACGTTGATTGCCCCGGTCTTACCCGACACTAAACTCTGGTTAGCTCAAGAGAGTCGGGGCAACTCCGAGCTGACAAAACCATCGTCACTCACCTGCAAAACACTCGCAAGAATTCCTCAAGGGCTTTTGCAGTTGGGAACCAGGGAAAGCCGATAAAACGTGTAGACAGGATCTCTGTCGATTGGCGTGTTCTCCTGGTTCCTCAATCGGCATGCCGATGCAGGTACCATGACAGGTAGCCGCTCCACGGTTCCTGCTGGTGTTGTTTTGGTTTGCTCAGGTACTGACATCACCGGCATTGCTCTCGGTTGTGTTAGCGGTTCCTTTTGCAAGCGTTTATCACGAGACTGTACGTGCTAGCACTTTTTACGTTAGTTAGTGCTTCGGGCTTCTTCGACTTGGCGACGGATCTTTCCGTCAGAGGTTTTTCCGAAGGTTCTTCCGATCTAGCCTCGTAAACGAGAGCATTCGAGGATCGGTTCTTGCTCGGTCCGGATACGAGCAGTTTCCTCTTGTTCAACACCGGACATTCGGGGCGGCAGTCTGGAAGCTCCGAGAACCGAACCAAGTTTCATCATCTCACCACGACGCAACCTCGAACGTTCGACATCTGCATCGTGAATCTTTCAAGCTTCAGTTCCATGCCTTGTCTTGCATGAGCAAACGCTCTTTGACACATCTCAAGTCGAGGGAACAGTTGCGAAAGAAACCTCCGAGCCACAAAGTACAGAACAGCACATTCAAGTTCGAGATATTTCAAATAGGTGCACGAAGGAGTACCAAATGGAACATTTATGGCAGCAGCAGATGCTGACTTACCCCGAGTCGTAAGATCATTGGACAAAGTTCAACAGTCTTTGACAATCCCTACGAGAACAGTCGAGTTTGTCGATCAACGCTTGCCTTACGGTTATGGGCCTTCTACCGATGAACAGAGTCTTTGGCAAACAAAACACCTGAAAGCTTCTACGTTGAGCCCTTAGCTAGGGCTCCGTTGCCTCTCGAACCCCACTCGTCTGGTTTCCGCCTCTCCGCCATCAACACCTCCATCTCCTCATCTCTTCTCCTCTAGGGCCGAATCCTGAGAAGAAATCGTTACAAGGCGAAACATCCATATCTGCGCAACATCAAACGCCTGACTGCAACGCTCCCGACAGTCCGGATGATGCCACCCATCCATCGTCAAGGGTCCAAATCCTGCCACCATCAAGCCCAGTTGGAGCTGTCCGGCTGTGTAGCCCTATGCCAACACCCGCCGTGATGAGCTCACAACCACCGTTCCACTCGTTTTCCAGATCACCTCCAACATCGCCATCTCCGCATTCAAAACTTGTGATCAACGTCGTCATCCTGGGCGATCCGACAGCTAAAGTGACCTTTGCAACTGCAGCGCAGGGTCCATGGACTTGATGCAAGGAGAGGAGATGGAAGCTTGATTTGTTGCGGGACGGCGGTTTGATGTCAACTCTGGTACTGTCGGGATGCTGCAGGGAGACTGGGGAAAACTGCGAGGAGATGTTCAGTCTGACTGTCTTTTGCCTCCTCCGAGCCCGTCAGCATCATACGATGCCTCCATCAGATTTCCGCATTCGCCTGAGCCTCCCTTCCACCGAGTCGGAACGATCTCCTGAAGGATGGAGATGCTTATTGAGAGGCTCGTTCGAATGGATATCGGTCGCATGACGGTTAGGTTCTCACGTCAAGGATGTGCTACACGGGATGGTGCATTTGAGCTTTTTTGTGATCAGCAGCTTGGAGGAGGAGGTTACGACTTGGGCTTTTGGGCTTTCCTTTGGCTGTGGGTGCTATCGTTTTGGCACAGACAGTTCCGGCGTTGTCTTTGTTCACACGTCTCTCTTACTCGGAATTCCCGGCGAATGGAGCTATGTCGTCAAAGGTGCGCAACAAGCGGACGAAGCCGAACATTGCTGGGCTTACTCGGGCAGGCTGTTCCGGTATCTGACAGCATTATTACCACAAGAAGACCGCAGTTCAGATGAGGACGGAGTTATCCGAGTACGACTTCTATGCACCAGTACTATTAGAAGAGCATGGCACGTTGGGTTGGCGGGACACTTGTATGTCATGTACATTGGGTAGGCATTCTGCTCGGATACGTCGATTCTGAAATGAACGAGGCCAATGATGCTGATCACCAGCGGTAGGTTTGATCAAGCGGATTCACCAGCTCTCTCTATGAATTACAATCACAGCAAACCTCCTTTCAATTTACGGCTCGCCGGATTCTATCGTGACTTGGGCGAGGGCTGATTGGCCTATGTGGTACTCTTCCTTTAGGTATCAGTCCATATCTACTCTACTACTTAGGTTTGGTCAGGGAACGGTTGCTGAAAGCATGTGAGTAATCATAACACCTGGGCCTGATAGAAAGAGCTTGCAACTTGAACTCTATGAACGCTGCGGGCATCTCCTTGATTGTTGTGATGCCACGCATCCTTCTCGGATTTACTTCCCTCATGAGATGCAATGATGCATGCTGGTAGAAAACGGCACTCTTTACTTGGTTGAATTCCAGTGTTTTGGGATTTTGCAAATAGATACGGCACTGGAATTGGTACCGACGCTGGTGGACTTTTTATTGCGAGATGCAACAATGCATCGTCGAAGATACAAACGCTGGTGGACCTTTGAGGACATTGTGCAGCATAAAGCATCACATATAACCGCAGGTGGGGAGGAATGCAGAATTCTAGAAGGGGAAGAGCGGTTGCATGCCGATGATCGGCTTGTGGGAATGTTATCTAATTGTGGAAATTAGGCGATTCTGCTTAGATGTATTTATGATAACTGCAGTTATGAATCGTCCTAATCCAGACAGTCTCCCTTTGTGTCTGCAAGAGAGGCTGCAAACGAGACGCCTACTTCTCCATGGATCCAGAGCAAGGCAGAACCGCTCGACGGCTTAAAACGGATATTTGAATTGACATCATCGACATCCTCCGCCTTTACCGAGCATCTTTTAAGCTTCTATCATTGCTTTTTTGTGCGAATGCAACTCTAAATGTGTGTAATGCTGCAAAGGTTTGCCGTCGCGAGCCTCGTTGGGGTTGCACCTTCGCCGGTTTACTTCCACAACAGGCAAGTGCAAATGGAAAGGCGCTAACTAAGTCTATCTGATGGTGACATCAATCAATCAAGATCATCAAATCAATCAGATTACCTGTCACGGCTAGCTTCCAGAGCCTCGCTTCGTTAAAGAAGCGTTTCTTCTCAGCGCACGACGCACTCTTTTGGACGCTGCTGTATCAACGATGTTGACGGTCGCAAGCTCTCAGCGCCTCAACGGTACACAAGTCTTCTGTACTTTCTTCCTTTGTCCTCTTCAACCATCACCACAAAAGATCACGAGCAGAAGAGCCTTTGAACGATGCTCCTCGACCGTCTATGCGATTCGATCCGTCAAACCCTATCTCTGACTCGCACAATCCGCACGACATCACTTGCACTCACGACATCCCTCACTGAGCTTTGGTGCCCAAAGCGGACCATTCCCTAAACGGAAGGTGTGCAACTTCAGCGCCAGAACGTCATTGTTGCTTTTGCTATGGGAGGGGCGATAGGCGACCGTTGAGATGCAGTTGTTTCGTCAAAGCCGGCAAAGATTGCGGGGCATGCGACGGATCTGCATAGAACAATCGGTGCTATCCCTGGCAAACCACCTTGGTTGGTAGAGGAGGAAGCTTGCTTTGAAATTGCTGGGTGGATTTGGATTATGGGTTGCAGGCGAGGTGGCTACGGAGGATGAAGACCCGATCGATTCAGACGCCGAGGTTGCCCCTCCACACACCGAATGTACCGATGCTGCACGATTAGGTTCTGGAAATGCATGAGCCGCATTTATCTTTGCTCGGCAGGAGATTTGTGAAGATGTTGACGTTTGGGGGCCACTGTGGGGCACAGTTTGGATTCTCACCGTCGGTGAGAACCTTCAAGGTATGTATGTCTTTTGATATCACGCAATAGAGACCTCCCGAGACGTTGCTAACGTTGCTAACGACCGTTATGCTAAGGATATTGACGTCTGTCAGATTGGTGATAGGTATCCAGTAGCTCCAGGCGAAGCTTTCCCTAGCTGTGGCGTCCATTCCCAATTTAACTACCTTCTCCGGAAGCCAAGGCTGATTGGTGATTCACATGTTTCATTGCCAGAACTTTGGTACCAATGGACTGCTCTTTCTTAGTGGAATGCGATAGCGATATTGATTGATGCCTTTAGGATGAACCCGGTCAGTATTACTTTGACCTCTATTAAATCTTGTTGACAGTTGCAAGTTGTGGTCGCCTTCAGCTCGATATCGGCGGTGAAGTTCGGAAAGGTCATTTACAGTGTTTTGATTGTCTTGGTATTCCCTCCAAGGAAGGTCCCTTACTTTCACAACGCCTCCGAGCGCCCTGAACAAGATACCTCCACCGGCGAAACAACAGTGTTCCATGCTTCCTTCTTTCACGATGGAAGGTCTCTTGCATACATTTGAGTCGCCATCTTCCTGATTTGGACTGATGAAAGTTGGGAATCCAAGGACACCGCACATATCGATGCGTGGTGCGTATCAAGAGATTCCCCAGGTTCGGTCAAGGCGCTTTAGTTCGGGTTGTGCCGAGCCAGTAGCTCCAAGATCAACGTTCAACCTCGAAGATCAGGAAGGTGGTCCGCATTCATGCAAGACATTATGGTTCTAGGGTTATTCTGGAAGCCGTTTGGATGCAGTCGCCGGGGGTGCTCACTGGCGCCCATGATTTGGTCCCGATGATCACTATCAGCACGCTACGGGAGGCAGCCGAACTGGGGAAGTGCTGTAGGAGAGAGGCACCTGTGAAGAATGTCCCGAGAAGTATAAAGCTCCTAGGACTTCCCTATCCTTGGTTTCCCTCCTCACCCATCTCAACAATCAATCTCTTCCACCTTACTCAATACTCACCACCACCATCTACAACATGAAGGTCTCCGTCGGCTTTGTCCTTTCTGCCCTCTCCTTGGGTGTTTTGGCTACCCCAATGCCATCCCCACAGGTCCCACCAGTCTCTGTTGCCTCCCTCGGTGGCAGTGATGTATTGAGCTCTTCTTTCGCGGTTACCCGTGTCTCCATGGCCGAGGTTCGCCAGCGCAAGGAGAAGGTCCGCTCCAACGCTCGCCAGGCTGGTGCTTTCGCTACCAACGCCTACTCCAGCATTGCTGCCGTCAACAAGTGCACCAGCGGCAAGGCTGCTAGCACCTACTCTTGCAGCAACATTGATATGCACGGATTCTTGTCTCACCAGGCTATGGGATCCTCCACTCGTGAGGGTAACGATATCTGGGGATGGACTGCTCCAAACGGCCGTGAGTTTGGTGTTGTTGGTCAGACTGATGGTAAGTTTTAATGTTCACCTATTCCAAGAGAGCCAAGGCGCTAACGGTTCATAGGTGTCGCTTTCGTTGAAGTCCTCTCGGACGGATCCGTCAAGTACTGGGGTCGTCTCCCAACTCAGACCGTCTCCGCCATCTGGCGTGACATGAAGGTCATTGACGGCTACGCCTACATCGGAGCCGAGTCCCGCAACCACGGTCTCCAGGTCTTTGATCTTCGCAAACTTCTCACTCTTACGGCCGCCAAGACTTTCAGCATCAAGACCGACCTCACCAACTTCCACTCCGGCTTCACCAACTCTCACAACATCGTCGCCAATGAGGCTACCAAGATGATCTACGCAGTTGGAAGGTAAATTCCCCTAATTACGAGTGATGTCGAGAGATAAGGGACCCTTGACCGGTGCGGATCCCACACACAACTGGGTGCCTTATTTCTCGACATATATCACTCGTAGATCATTGACAAACTCATAAGCTAACACCCCCCCGGCAACAAATGTTCAGGTGGTTTATATATGTTGGACGTTACAAACCCAGCATCCCCAGTCTACAAGGGCTGTGCCGGTGGTGATGGCTACGTCCACGACGCTCAGTGCGTTGTCTACACCGGCCCAACCACCGCCTACAAGGGCAAGGAGATCTGCTTCGGCTTCAACGAGGATACCCTTACCATCTACGACATGTCCAACAAGGCCTCCGTCAAGGTCATCTCTCGCACCACCTACGCCGGAGCCGCCTACACTCACCAGGGATGGATTGCCGATGCTGGCATGAACTACCTCCTCTCCGACGACGAGCTCGATGAGCAGGAGAACACTGCCGTCAAGGGCAACGCAAAGACCTCCACCTACATCTGGGACATCAAGAACCTCGCCGCTCCAAAGCTCACCGGCATCTACCTTTCCCAGACCAAGTCGATTGACCACAACCTCTACGTTGTCGATGGCAAGGCCTACATGTCCAACTATGCCTCTGGTCTCAGAATCGTTGATGTCAGCTCTGTCAACTCTGACCCAACCGGTGCCTCCTTCCGTGAGGTTGGTTACTTCGATGTTTACCCAGAGGATGATGCCAAGCCAGTCAACGACTTCTACGGTGCTTGGTCCGTCTACCCATACTTCAAGTCTGGTTACATCCTCATCAACTCCATTGAGAGAGGTGTCTTCTCCGTCAAGTACACTGGTGCTTAAGCGGTTCACCGTCACTGAAGGCTTGAGTGTCTGAGAGCTTGATTTGGTCCATGCTGGGCTTTTTCGGGCTGCTGGGTTTGAGATTGATTGATTGATTGTTTTGCTATTCTTTGTACATATATATATGATTGGCATGGGGGCTTGGTTTGGTGATTGGATTGGTTGGGATATGATACCTTGGGACTTTGACTGTAAATATTACTACTTTGGAATGATGGAAGATGTATATGAATAAATCTACTTGCTTCATTAAACTACACTTTGCAAACTGGCTGACTATGTTGTGTGAACTTGAACCTTACGAGAAGTGATCAAGTGCATCTCATGATTGATCATCGCCACCATCATTTGACCATAGACTTCATCTTTCAAAGTAGTAATATTTACAGTCGAAGTCCCAAGGTATCATATCCCAACCAATCCAATCACCAAACCAAGCCCCCATGCCAATCATATGATCCAAGCTCACTCGAACTGATCAGGTGCTTCCTAAGATTGTCCATCGTCATCGTCCTCGTCATCAGCGGAGCGCTGATGACCAGTCCAATGAGGAACGTGTCAATCATCAGAGTTGTCGTCTCCGTCATCTTCCTCTTCGTCGTCCGATGGAGGAATGTCAAGATACGTCCTCTTGTGAAACGTCGGCAGCCTCCAAGCATCCTTGCTTTTCTCGTAGGGACCCTCATAATCCGCAAATTCTCCGTCAGGATTGTGGCCCTTCTCTCCAGTGATTTTGAGGTACTCCAACCGCTCAGGTAGGTAGTCATCCGACCTTGCAGGCCTTCCATCCACCATTGCCTTATCTGGAATTGACCAAAAGTGCCAATCAGTCTCCAACCGACGAAGCTTGCTGAATCCACTCAAATCACCGATCCATCCACATGCATCCTGGTCGCCTGCTAGGAAAAACCCTTCGCCCCACTCCTCGTGAAGCTCGGATACAGTGATTCTCAGCTCTTCCAAAGAATCGCGGAGATATTCGAAGGCAGATGCAAAATAGTCAACTGCATGTGTATCATCTTCCATATTGAAATAATCCGCGTCTAGAAATCCTTGTCCAGGCCCAACTATAAGGTTCACAATCCGGAGCCTTGCAGATAGCTTGAAAATACTTTCAAGGGCCTCTGGGTGGAAATGAGCCATTTCAATGTCCAATATCTGAAGGTTGCAGAGACATCTCGGCGGGATCGTATACGAAAGCCCAGTTTCTGAAGGCGTATGCGACTCATCCCACCATCCAAGCGGACCAGCAAAGTCGAAATGGCACCTGTAAATATCGATTCTCTGCAGTCGCGGCAGGCAGGTAATCGCAGCCAGAAATCTACCTATAGCTAGACTTCCTTCACGGCCTTCTTCGCAGGACGCTCGAGCACGCAGTATCGTTTTGATTCTACCAAGACAGAGGGGAGAGCTCATTCCTTCGGTGACAAAATGGCGACCTGCTTCATGACCCAACCACTCCCATAAAGCGGCCTCTGGCAACTTATTGTATTCGTCACAGGTCATGTCAATGTGCTCAAGGTTGGGCAAGTAGTATAGCAACTATCAAAAAATTCATTAGCCTGTTTCCCATCACTCATAAGAAAATGTCCGTCCATACCGTAAAAGCCCAGAGCCATGGATTCGTATCAAAGCTGTATAGATTTGCTTCCTTCTTTACTGTAAATCCGAAGGTGGCTGCTGCTTTCTCCACCATCGCTCCGGCCTCTTCTATTCTTCTTTTGAAAGCTAATTCGTATACGGCCTGATCTTGGAGTTGCTCCGAGTGTATCACCAAGCTCTCCATCGGGTCCTCTGGAATGCAGTTATTCTCCTCATAGAACCCCAACGACGTCGCATATCGGCCCAGCTCAGGCTTGCTGTGGAGAGTTCGAATGAGGAGCGGTAGAGAGTTGACAGATGGCATGAAAGATTCATACAGTAACGGCGTGGCCAGTTTGTTGCAAAGACGGTCGGTCAACGTCAATGCCCATAAGGCAACGCGTCGCGAATCGTACCCTGCCACTGGACGGCCAGGGTCGGCATATCGACCTTTTTCGGGCGGTTCGTGTTGGAGGTACTGTATGATCTCGACTCGCAGTTCGTAGGGTAGATAGAGCTGAGACTCAGAGGCCATCGTGACGGTTGGGAGTCGATGATTGCGAAGGGAGATTAACTGAGTACTGATGTTGTTGCTTCGAATCTGAAAGGTGCCGATGAAAGCAGTTCATGTCACCTTGTACCAAGGCATGTACGGATGCCTGACCAGTATGTAAGCAACGGGTAACTAGGGCTGACCTGCAGTCATCAGATCTGCAGGGGGCTACATCGAGATGCTTGCTGTGGGGATCCTTCGTGCTACCCAGCCCTCTCACCTGGGTTCTCTGGGCAGAAGAATCGTACACATACCCGAATGTGATCTGTAGCTTTGATATGAATCTTCATATACCCAACTCAGAAACGGGAGCAACTACTGCTGAGACTGCTTCGTATTTCCTTCGAGATAGCATCGTCGTTTGCTGTGGAGTCGAGAACATCAAGCAAATAGTGACAAGGTGGAGGAGACAAGTGTATGCCTTGCCAAGTCTGGCGAACCACTCTCTTAGAGCCTCCTCTCAACCCAACAATCTCCGCAACAATTCTCTTACCGTCAACAAAGACTTTCGCGTTCGAATATTTGTGCGTCCACAAACAACAATCTACGGCCCTCTTTTTTCATGGACAAGAGTCTCCAAGTACTGATATTCACCTGCTCATCAGAATCACTGGCTAGAACTTTTATTTCAATAGCGACCGTGCTTTGGCAACTCGCTAGCCTCTACTGACATCCGACACTACATCCTTCGATCTTCTACCATGATCACAACCTCGCAGCAGCTTTCCGAAGCTCGATCGAATCGCCCCGAACGCTCAGGACTGGGAGGAAGGCTATATCTGGGCGCAATTGAGGGTCCGAAGGCCCGGGAAGACGGGGACAGCTCGATAACTCAGAAAAGGGCCGTTCGTTTGAGTCGATCGCACAATGCTCTGTTGTCAAACAAAGAAATGCGGTCACTTGATGGTTGAGGTAGGATGAGATGAACGGATATTCAGAGGAAAGTTTCAATGGTCCTTAAAGGTATGTGGTTCTGTGCGTTTATTCATTGAACTAACTGCTCCAGCACCCTACGTTGTCAATCCCGAAGAATCAACTCGCCCTATGGCAGGCACGACCCGTGAGAAACGACATCAGGAATTATTTTGGCTACCGATCTACCTCCGCATCAAAATCCAATTCTTCAAAGGCCTGAATCCTCCTTCGTATCTCCTTATCATCGGCATCACCTGTCCTAAACAACGCCAAAGTGAAGATATGGCGAGGAGAACACCAGGATCGCCAGCTTCCTCTGCTCATACACTCCATCAAGTCTCCACTTGCCTGCAAGAAATCATCCTCTTTTTTCGTCAAGCGCAACCCCCCCTTTGGCATGACCAACCCCAATTTCTCGATAGCCCACACAGCGTTACTCGAATCCCCGATATGCGCTTCCAGGCGTGAGAAAAACTCGGGAAACTTCTCAATGTCGACGGAGTATGGGTCTTTACACAAATCATATACGATATCCATGATATGGTAACTGAAGTCCGATCCATCTCCATTGGACCAATCTGGTTGCTTTTGGTAGGCGGCAAGAAGAGGAATGGCGCGGGTGATGTAGTCCATGATGGATCCTTCCGCTGGTTTCTGCTCTTTTTGGGTGAATACCAGCGGCTTCTGCTGGTTCCGTTTGATTGTTTTGACTTTCCATGGTGCATGGGGCTGTTTCGTGCTTGAAATTATCCCGTTGAGATGGCGTATAGCTTGTATTATCTTCCCTTGGTGGTCGGCATGCGTTGGAGGCTGGTGCCGGCCGTGGTTACACATTGTTGCTTGTAAGTATCAGTTTCTGCTTTTAACTATTCTGTTACAGTATGGTCGTTCCGTTATATAATAATCCCGTCAGGAATTTCTTTAGCTTGCTTGCACTCACCATGACTCTTTATTAACCATCACAATAGAACGAGCGCCGGAGTTACTGGGAAACCTCACCTTGGGACGAGTGCCCTTTTCGATCCCGATCCCATGGAGATGCTATCCGAAAGACCACAAGAGGTATGTAAGCGCTTAGGCGAGAGTACTTGTTGTACAATGGATCATGGAAGCGAATCAAGATCATAAAGAAACATCCATTATTATTATACACGAGCATGCTTGCCATTCCAAACTAAAACATCCGAGTCCCATTACTTCCTCCTCCAAGAACTGTCCACCTAATCCTGATGTCCTCCCATACGTCCCTTGCTCAGGGGATGCGTATCACTCGCCGTCTCCTTCCCCCACTCCTTTCCATCAATCCTCACTCCACTCTCCTGCGTCGCCGGGTCCCTCCTAGTCTCCTTGCTAGCATGGGAGTTGATACGGCCTCCAACACCAACGGAAGTCTTGGACTCATCCCTGTAACTCTCAGGGCCCTCAACTGGTGGTGGCATATCCGGCATCTCGAGCTGAGGGTTGCTGGAGTTGTGGGCACGTTCCTTGTCAATTACAGACTACATGGCATGTTAGCAGTGAACCAGGTGTAGAACTAGGGAGAGGAGAGGAAAGAGAGCATACCTGCATGAATGCGGCTTCAGAGTCCTTTGGGATATTGCCATCGTTGCGGGCAGAGGTGCGGGACTCGAGCTTCCGGAGCTGCTCCTTGGACATGTGGTAGGTGTTCTCGACGTTCGACATTGTGAATGTGTTGATGTGGTGATGAGGTGATGTGTTTGTGTTGCTTTGTAGCTATGTGGTTGTAGGATGCGATTGTGTGATTGTTGTTCCGAGTGATATTGCTTGAGTAGGCTGATGAATTGAAGCTGACCGAGGGAAGTTGCTGGACCATATATAACGACTCCGACAGAAGCTCAAGGGTGATATCACAGGGTCCAGTCTGTGCCTTCTAGACAAGCTTTGGGAAGGGTGTTGGGGCAGAATGACGTTAATTGCGTGTGTGAAGTCATAAAAGGCGAGCTGAAGTCATAGCATGCAAGTGAATGTTCTTAGTCGTTCGATCACGACGATCATTCTTGGTGTTTCTCGCCTGGAACCAGTAACCGAAGACTGTTTTGGGAAGCCGGACAAGTTTATCCGCCAACTTGTGGTCTTGGCGATCTCGATCGGGTGTCAGATCTGCTATCACCGAGAATACGGAGATGGTAATCCTCCGACAGACAGCAAGGCATCTCGTATTCGTAGATGATCCAAAAACAACTTGAGGTTGGGAATCGTTGGAAACTCGCTCAAGTTGCGGATCTGGGGATGAATTCCCCAAAATGCAAAACATACAGCACCAAGGATTCCCGCGTGGTCACCCACCGTAGTACTAACTTGGCGATTAGAAGCTTGACTATGGGAGAGCGGACGGGATCCCGTATATTCTTCAATCTATGGCCGTATGTGACGGTTTTCAATTTACAGCAGCTGCAATTTCTTGTATTAGCGACAAGTTCTCACAATGACAGAATTGAAATATTCGTGACGTTCATTCATTGCGATCGTAGTGAACCACTTATGATACACCCAGCATATCCAGTACCCGTAGCAGACTTCCCTTGTTATCCATCTACTAACCAGCCCGTCATTGCTCCACGTGAATCAACCTACTGTCCTTTCCTCTTCATCGTTATAACCTCTCCGAAAGTTCCGAACCCAAGCAGTTTGGTCCCTCCCCAGCCAGACCCGGCAATAGTAGTGTTATAAGCAACACCGGTCTTACCATCCCCAGCCCCGCCACTATCTCCATCACTCCCTCCTCTGCCAATATCTCCCGAACCATTGCTCACAATCTCTCCAAACTTCAGCGGGAGTTCCAGCAGTTTCTCCGAGAAGTTCTTCTCTCCACCCAGACTGCATTCCGCTGCTGCTGTACGAAGAGAGTCGCAACCAGGTGCTGATGTTGTTGAGACGATCTGGAGGAAGCTGGTTCCTGCAGCTGGGACGCCGTTGTTTCGGAGGGCGTATAATCCTATGACAATGAGGATGAGTGAGATGCCAAAGGCAATTCCGTAAGGAACCAGGAGGAAAACAGGGTTGAAGTCGTAGACGAGGACCATATCATTGATTGATGTAACTGTTGCATTGGTCTTCCAGAGTTCGCGATCCATGCTGCCAACGGAGAGCGTAATATTTATGAAAGCTTCTTCGACTAGCTGCGGTGTGATATCGAGAATGAGATTGTAAGGGTCATTGCTATCGACTTTGGCAAACTTTGTTGAAAGTATGTTAGTTTCAATACCGTTACTAGTGTTATCCAGGTAGGTTGTGTGATCTTTACGGCCTACAGCATTTTACTAGTTAACAATGACAAGAGGGGAAGAGGAAACTAGCATACCGAATTGGTATATCGTGCCCCCTAAAACCTGCAGCATCGCATACAAAATCGAGTGTGACTGTGCCTCAAGAAAATATTCACCGAAAGTTCTAGGTATCCTACCCGGATACTTCTCGCCGCCATCTTCCAGGGTTGTTCTTTCATCGTCCGCGATTTCCTTTGTGAACTCCCTAGTTCTAAGGGCAGTGCAAGCAGTTAGTTCTTTAAATCAGCCAATCTGGAGGGATGTAGACAGAATTGTCTCCTACCTCTCGTCTATGAACTCGAATCCCTTTTCATATATCCCATCAAGCGGGATGAACAATTTTGGGTAATCAAAATGGAGATCCTCATAACGATAAGTCAACCTAGAAGGTGAGGATCCTAGAATGTGCTCAACGTGGACCGAGTAGTTAGTGAGCCCTAATGTGCATGTAATTCGAGACATATCGGATTGCTTTCGACGCTTGTCGTTAGGCGTTTCCGCTATTACTTCGGTCGTAGTCCAGTCAATTGCAGAGCCTTCTTCTTGTTCAACCCAGCGGCTTTGATTTCTGAACCATAAAGAGAAAGCGAAGAAAAGGGGGTAATCACGCGTTATACCATGGCCAGGAACTGCTTCATTCATGCCGACGTATTGAAAGAAATTGAGGTCGTTCAAATTGCTGTGATTCGCTTGCGAGTCCATATTAGCCTCCGTGTTCTTCGAACTCACGGTTGTTGGATGGAGATGATCTATAATGTCCTTCAAATCTCCGGCGATACCGAGTCCTTTGTATTTTCCTTGAATTGTATAATTCAAGTGATTCCAGTGGCATTCGAGCCTTGGACCTTCGAACTGGACGTTATATGAAGCGTTCCTTCCAGGCAGGGGATTGGTCCACATGATGGGCTCTCCCCTGGTCAAAGAATCCAGTGCCAGGCGCTGTGTCGTTGGCTTTACGCCCCTATTCGCATCCGCTTCGTTAGCACTAACTTCTAACATTTTGAGATCCTGAAATGAAAAGAAACTGCCAAAGTACCAAATAAAGTAGTTCATAACTTGGACCTTTCCAGCTCTTTCATGTACGGCGACGGGAAGGTTTGCTCAAGTTCTATAAAAAGGGGCTCACACCATACGCTGTTGGGTCCAGCACGATCGAAGTACAACGCCGCATCCCGCGTAGCTTTATAGCTATTATTAGACCTTGCAATGAAATTAATAGTAGGTACCGAGATTTCGAATGGCTTGCTTTGAATCTCTTTGACCTTCAAAGAACCCGGTGGCACCGTTGACAGCAACGGCAATGTAATGCAAAAAAGAGCAAAGATCCACTCGAGCTTGGCTGTCCACAGCGTAATTGGGCTGAGTAAGTTGAGAGGGTTCCAAGGAAGGGCCAATAGCCTGTCGATAAGTTTGGCGGTTGTCCATCTTCTGCGGAATTTGTACCAAAGGAGCTGGATGTAGGCAATTCCCAAGCTTGCACCCAGTAAACTTCGAGAGAGGTTGACGAAAGCGACAGATATGACTTGGATCCATCCTTGGGGAATTGTATCAGCGGGTCGACGCTCGTGTAGGTAGTCGAAGAGGAGGTAATTTGCAATAGCTACGAAAAGACCTAACAAATAAAACCAGACTGTTAAAACTGATTTCAAAAGCGGGGTTGAAGGACTTACCACCACAATAACATAGACAGATGTAGAGGTAAGTTTTTGTGCTTCCTGTATCGAAGGCGCTTTCTGCTAGTCCGTCCTCGACCGTAGAGGAGTCGACATTCGGAATCTTCGTGTCGACTCGATCGGTAATCGGGTGGTCGTCGGATGTAGGTACTGACTTGTAGGGCTGATGCTTCGAATCATGATGCTGAACAGAGTGCGAGTCTCTTTCGATATCATCGTAGTGGCTCCCATATGGCTGAGACATGTTGCAGGATTCAGGCGATAACTGCTGAATCCGTCGTTCCGTGCGGAATGAAGTCAAGGTTTATCGACCGTGGGACACCCGTTCTATTAACTGTCAGAGGCAATAACAACTCATGGGAACCAACAGGTCCATACCTTTGACATTCCTGATTTCCCATACATAGATCGGGCTGCCTACGGCCTGTTATGCAAGTATGTACCCGGGCCCACTCGTGCCGCAAACCCACATAGTGATACATGGCCGCCAGGGCCATTTTTTTGGCCTGCATCTCGAGGGTTGTTTGCATAGGAAAGATGTTTTCCTCTTCGCTTGGGATTGGAGGTCCCTTCAAGAGCAACATTGAATGAGACTCAGAAAGATATATAGAGCTCACTGAAATTACAAGGATGTTTGACATCAGGATTGGTAAATTTAGATATTTCAAAGAATTTGGAAGGTAATGGAAGCAGAACCATTTAGAAAAGCCGAGTTGTAGAAGAAAGATTCTTTCCTTGTCGCTTGGGATGAGAGGTCCCCTTCTGGTTGTGGAAATTCCTTCGAAGTGCAGGCCAAAAAAACGGCCCTGGCGGCCATGTAGCCTTGCGTTGTTTGAAGTTCATGAACTGCAACGCAACCAGTTAGTTACACGGGCTGCGGGGTCGTCAAGGAATGAAAGGCGCAACTGATCAATGTGCAGAGCCGATTCGCCACAAAGGTAATAATAGGCGTGTGGTAGCCCTGAGCCCAGTTCTGAGTGTTGTTGTCTACCGATGGCCCGCAGCTTGAGGTTGTTCATGGTGTTGCGGTTGACCTGTTGTTGAAGTAGGTGCCGGTGATCTTGGAGGGCCCTGTGATAACCGCCACTGTCGTTTTGCTGCTAACCATAATCAGTAATAATTCATAAAGCAAGAGATGGAATTGATTGAGAGCGACGGACATTACTGAAGGCCGAAATACTCGTGTCTGGGTCCATGATAGCCGCTTCGGATACTCCATCCTGACCACCTCCATCATGCCCGACGAAGGATATTTTGCTGATGCTTGCCGAGTTAAGGTATGGGTAGTAGTGTGCTGGAGTACCGGAAAAGCATGCATATGGGCTTTGGTGTCATTGAGACGGAGCTAACGCGAGAGGCTAGTACTGTTAATTCTCGCCCGTCGTGATGTGAAAATGTGGTAAGATATCGGTTTGGTGTTTATTGTACGACGAGGAAGAATTGTGTGGATCCTGAGACCTGCTACCGTTACTGAAATGACCTAGAGGCCAATTTTAACCCGTCTATTTCTGCAACACTACAAGTCTTTCCTCAGTGGATCGAAAGCTGAATTTTGCTCGTCACCAAATTTACAAGGCAACAACTTCTCCCAGGCTGGTTTTAGCCCTTCGGCTGCCAATCTCATTCGTAAAACCGTAGGCGTTCGGTCCATCCCTCTTCTCGAGCATGCCGAATCCTTCCAAAGATCATAAACCCTTACCTCCTCCACCATCGCGGTTTTCCACTGGTAATCACCTTTCCAACATCTGCGTAGACTGCTCCAGAAAGTGCTTGCGTCATCTGCTTCTCTGAACAAGCTGCACACAGCTCTCCTCTCTTTGTGAAAATCCCGATACAACTTTGAAAACTCCTCCTCCGCTCGGATGAAATCATTGATT
This sequence comes from Ascobolus immersus RN42, assembly GCA_003788565.2. Classification (NCBI taxonomy): domain Eukaryota; kingdom Fungi; phylum Ascomycota; class Pezizomycetes; order Pezizales; family Ascobolaceae; genus Ascobolus; species Ascobolus immersus. The sequence continues at coordinate 115,121 of ML119659.1, read as the reverse complement.
GCGCTGACAAGAGCCTGCAGATCTTGGTGATTAACGCCGACATTTTCGGGATTCTGTGGGCGAAGCTGCCCGTCCGTCAAAGCCTGCTTGTATTCCCAAATAACTTCAGGAATGCCGTCGAGTAGTGGATCGCAGTATTGTGGTATCTGTCGAGTGGGAAGCAGAAGGTCGGGAGAGATGAAGTAATTGCGTGCGAACAGCGCTCTCTCCAGTGTGTCTAATGCGTCGCTTACGATATCACCCAAAACATTTCCTATGGAGCAGATGCAAAACACTTCTCGGAGTGTTGACAGGCTGTAAGTTATGGTTAGAATAAATGAACTGGGCCAGGCTTGATGCTACCTTACTTGATCCATAACTCGAGTGGTGGTGCTTCATCAGCCCGTGCTTGTTCGAATGTTTGGACGTTGTTGGCGGCCATCTTTTCTGTGAACGTTGATGGTGCTTTGCGGTGTTTGTCCTCGCTGTGGACAAGGGTAAGTGGAGGGAGTGATCAGGTGTGAGATTGTTCTTTGTCGAATGTTCTAGCCCGGAGAATGTATCCTGGAAGTAACGCGTGGGCGGGAAAATGATGTTTCACGCAAACGGCCTTAAATATATTCAAGTTTTCGCTTACATCAAAGGCGAGATGGCTGAGTGGTCTAAAGCGACAGATTAGAAATCTGTTATCCTCTGGATGCGCAGGTTCAAATCCTGCTCTCGTCGAGTGATTTCTTTTTACATTTCCTCTAACCGTTCTAAAAAGATGGATCAAAAAAGTGTCTTATGAGCTGGAAGACAACAGTTCAGTCAAGGTGGTGGAGTGGTTAACACGTTCGCCTGCTACTTTCATTCATTCCTACATAACTTGTGGAGAAGATCAGCAAGCGGATGCCTTTGGGCGCGCAAGTTCGAATCTTGTCTTTGACGGGAACTCCATATTTTATTTTTACAGTTCTGAATGTCTCTTGTGCGGTCATCTGAACTACGAAGTACCTGTCCCCTACTTGGATTCCCTTTAATTGTGTATTTCATTGTCTTGCACACTATCTGCACTCCACAGGCTTATAATACCGATGCTTCCCATCTGCCCCGTGATCCTCTTTACATTTCTTCAAACTCCCCCGAGGAAGAACAATAACCTGCGAAACCATCAGCTGTCAGTTTGATGTGCAATGTACGTGTGGATAAAGCCAACTAACATCATAATAGTATGTGAATGGTAACCATACGGCAGAAACTCCTATCCAAAAGCCAGTCACGAGCCCGAAAACACCTTTGGCAACGGATAAGATCCGAATGGGCTGGTGATCGTCACTGAGCCTGTGAACAAAGCGATTCCCGACGGGAGAAGTCGTTGGAGAACGAAGGAGAGATGTAGCATTACGAGAAAGGAGTGGTTTGAGGTTCATTGTAATTTGCTTTCGTCGGGTAGTTCGTGTTCTGTTTTGTTGTCGAAGGACGATTGGAATGGCAGAATCTTCTGACAGCTACAATACTTCTCGCTTCAAGTAAATTCTCCGAAGTCTCCGAGTCCAAAGCTCCTGATGTCATGATCGAACTTCAGGAATCCGTTCAAATAGTTGAGGTCTCCGTGAATCTTAACAAACGGTAATTGGATACATATTTGAACCAAACTATAGAAAGGCATCAAGAAGGACGATCCCCCATGCCTAAGTACTCGTAAGCTTGAAGCGACGTCCAAATAAGCTTCCATCCGGCTCTCCGACTCGACTTCCCCAAAGCACCGTAGCCAGCCTCGCCTACGTCTTGGCAGGGTCCTGTCAACCCTTGCGCCCATGACGCAAGTCAACCCCACAACCCACCAACAAACATCCCCAATTGTCAACTTCCCCATCCCATCATGGGATCCAATCCCAATGCCTCAGCTGCCTCTCTTGAAGCACTACTCATAAGTCTTGCCGCTCAATCCGCCGCCAACCCAACATCAACACCCTACGAGCCACCACCCCAGCAGCCACCAAACATCAGCTTCACAACCGCCATTACCCTCCGTCTCAAATGGTGTTTCTCGAACCCCCACCTCCACGACATTCGTATCCTGACACTCACATCACCCCAGGCCGAACCTGTCATAGCACCACTCTTTGACGAAGCCGGTGCCTGCATCCACGACTTTGGCGCCGAGCCAGCAACATTCCCGCCCATGAAGCGCGTGCGTTGCTTCTACGACCTTGTCCAGAGTTGGGAGCAATTTCCAGACATGGACGGAGATGATGGCGAAGGGGAACGGCCTGGACCTGTGGACATTTTTGCGGAGGGGGAGTTTGTGACGGTCTCAACAAAGATCGATTGGGGGAGGTCCGGGGTTCAACTCCCCGTTTGTCCACTTTTTTGCACTCAGTTCTGCCGCAAGCTTGCCACGCCACGTGGAGTCTGGAAATGAGGCTAACTCGGTTCCAATCGTGTTGTTATTGCGTATTGTCTTTTTACTGTTAACCTACTTTTTCAATCTTATCCTTTGTTTAAAGAGCTTCAGAAGGTCCATTACTCGAAATGCATAGGAAAAGGAAAGGGCTGAAAGAGATGAGTGGTTCGTCTGTTGCTCCACCCCTTTTCACGACATTCCACAGGTACGGCCAAGTTGGGAGGATGTAACAATATCCATTGTGCAATATCCTAAATCATCCGGAGTATCCATAAGCAGTAGAAAGACTATCAAGCAAAGCAACTAAACATCAACCCACTACCAACCTAATATGCAAACCAAACGACCATCATAAACACAAAAGAAAGAGGTACTGTAAACCATACGCCGATTAGTAGCAATCCTAAAGTGATCATCTACTTCCTCTAACCTATTTCACCCTCGATTCCTAGCAGAGATACATCCCTTAACTTTAATCACGGTCCAACCCAACAAATGCAAGCTCCAAAACACAATCCCAAGCGAGCGGAATAAGTTATCCCACCAAATAGCAGGTCCATAGTCTTCCTACATCATACAGCCGTTGCACTGACACCCTCCATCATTGGTAATCCTTAGGGCGTCCACTTTTCTCACAAGGAGCCACTCCCCTTCCACTTCCTCCTCTTCCTCTTCTTGCTTCTGTCCAGCGCAACACGTACCCTCAGTCGGTCTGTCGAGCTGAACCTATCGAGCACCCGGTTGTCCCTGTGCCGCCCGTTTCTTCCACTCACTCCTAATCCTTGCCGCCTCCCTCTCCAAATCTTCAAGCTCCACCGCATCTGCAATACTTTCCAACACGGAATTGACGGTCGAGATGTGGTTGGCGTCCTTCTTGTCGTTACGGAACCGCATGAACCTCCACCGACCTTCGTCATCCTTGGAGCATTCCACTATAGTATCATCCAGGGGAACACCCATGTTCTTCATGTCCTCCCACTCCTCCGCCGTCATGAACATCTCGCCAAACGGTCTGTAGTCGTTATTGCCGTGGTAGACGGAGAGCAGAAAACGCGGCATGGCATCATAGTCCAGCGGTGTTTCGGCGGTATCGGAGTCGTCGTCCGAGTCGGATTCAGGGTAGAGTGGTGGGAATTCCAAGTTGAGGCGGAAGTCGACCGAGTTCTCATTGGCGGGCTTCCATTTAAGGATATGTTCGTCTGTGCCGAACTTGTAAGGGGTGTTGCGACAGGTGAAGATTAGCCCATCGTTGCCGTGCTTCAAGTTTGGAAGCACATCCTTCATCATCTTAGTGATGGCGTATGAGAATTCCATATTCTTGAAGGCGAGGATAAACGGAAAGAAGGGGATTTCGCTAGGGTATGCTTCCAGTAGAGCACAGTATGGCTTATATACAAACTCGCGGAAGTACTAGTGGAAAGGTTAGCAAGTGATTCTCGGGTATAACTCAGGGAAAGGCTGCTTACTCCTAGTCGCTTATCCAATGTCCGGTGCATCAATGGCTTCTTGTCCAGAACGAGACAGTCAAACACTAGGTACTTGAGTTCATAACCAGCCGGTATCCCGTCCTTCTTAGGGGCTTTCGGGTTCTTATCCAGCACCAACTCTCCATCTATGATGGTGTCGCTGTGGAAACTCTGGAATGAAGGGTCGTTCTGCATCGGGAAGTGGAGCCCTTCGAGGAAGTAGTAGTCATTCTTCCTATCAATCTACGCGGTACGGTGTTAGATGATGTTCGATGTATTGAGAGATAAGAAGGAGAGGTGTATACCCTACCAGGTAATGAATCTCTTCGCCGCGGTCACCAACTGTAAAGTACAATAGACACCGAATGCCATCGGATTTCTCGCAGACATAGTAACTACAGTTCGAGTTAGCAAACTAAGCCCTCCAAAGCAAAAAGGAAGCAGCGTACTCCTGCTTCTTGAGCGCCTCGATGTGCCTGGTGCCAAAGCTCACTGGCTGTGCACCAGGGAAGTTCGTGTTGTGTTCCCTCCCCAGTAGCGCAGCTACTTCTCTTCTAAACTGACCAGCCAACTCCGGAGGTGCCCTGTGGCCGGGCATATCCGGCACAGGGTGCCTGTGGTCTCCCGACATTATGAAGGTTGTAGGTGTGTTGTTGTGGTGGTATTCGAGTTCGTGATGGTGGGGTGTCTCGATGGCGGGGTTACTGCCTGTCTGTCTGTTTCTTCGTTGGCGATAAGGTTGTGTCGATGATAGAGCAGAAGAAACAGACAAGGCCGTGTCTTATAAGCTTGCGATAGCGATGGTTCTGGTGGTGATCGTGGGTTCCTGCGGCACGGCCTGTGGTTGTTGGTGATAGTTGGGTGTCTCGGTGGTTGTGGTGGTGTTTTGGTTTTGGGGCGGAGACAGACGAGACGACCACAAAAAAGAAGGCAGCTGGAAGGCGAAACATCTTTTTATGGGAGCCCAAGGAAAATCCAGGCCGGAAACAGCAACAAGGCCTTCCAACATCACCATCTCCTGTCGGAAATCTGCAACTCCAGCGCAAAAAGACCTTCAGCTGCAAAGGAATACGAGAATTGACAGCTTCAACGGGCGAAAAGTAACGAGTCAGCCTCACTAACTCTAGTGAATCCTTCAGCCTGACGAAAAACGACGATGATTAACCTCCGCAATCTATCACAGACACCAACCAAAAGCAACAATTGTTTGGGCCACAAACTTTGAAACGAACCATAGCACGACAGCATCATCTGCAGTGCGACCCCGGGAATACTTGGGCTTGCACCATTATCGCGACATTTACTTTTGAGATTCGGCGACAGAGGGCCCAGCCTGGACAGGATAGTGCTACACAAAGCTTTGGTGACGTGTGGGCACGACGACTTCTGGGTATGCGATGCCACTTTTACCTCACGATGGATCGATACCGGAAGGCAGAGAAGGCTCCGACACCGTGAGATCTTACTATACGGCCACTTCCGATCCCGAAAATCACCAATTGGCAGTTCCATCCGAGGAACGAGGTGTTTCCGAAAGCACAGCACCGGTCGTGAACCCCTACCACTCCGTCCGAGCCGCTCTCTCTCATCCTGATCCCAACACCTCCGAGTCCGGCCTTCCCACCCTTCCTTCCTCAGAGCGCGGCATCTCGGAAATCACGGCACCAGTCGGCTCATTCACCGAAGTACCGACCTTCAATAACCAAAATAATACCGAGTTTCCTCGTCCCAACCTCCAAGATACCCAAGTACCCACCGACTCGCTCCCACCTTACCACATACCGACGGTCACCTCCGAGCCTCATGTTATCGATGCCGGGCCTGACGGGAAACTCCCAGCTCCGAGTATAATCACGACCCTCATCTATCTTTCTCTGTTCGCCATCACTGGTACAGCAACGAGACTCGGCTTGGTGCTTTTGACAGACTATGGCAATGCACCAGCGCCACCATTGATTTGGGCCCAGTTCGCTGGATGCTTCATAATGGGTCTCTGTCAAAGTATGCTGCCAGTATTCACAGCAAAGGACGCACCCATCTTCATCGGCCTCACCACCGGATATGCAGGCTCCGTCACGAGCTTCTCGAGCTTCATGCTGGATGCTTTCTCCCAGACTAGTTACACACACTATCTCCCACCAGGCGGCCAAAGACGAGGAGGAGGTCAAGGAGCATTAGCACTGCCGGGATACATCATTGTCACTCTATGTACCAGTTTCGGAGGCCTAAGGCTAGGACGGAACATAGGACGATGGATCCACGCCAAAGTCGGGATCGAGAAGATATCTACCGTGGTACTGAGAGGCCTGGACTGGTTGGCATGTATCCTGTGCATGGCTGTCTTTCCGATTGCTCTCTTCCTTGGGATTTTCAAGAGTGGGACGAATCAACGGTTCTTGTGGGGTATGGTTTTCAGTCCGCCTGGAGCGATAGCGAGGTATTCGTTGTCACGGCTGCTGAATCCGAGGTTGAGGGGATTCCCATTGGGAACATTCGTGGTGAACATGCTTGGAACCGGTGTTCTAGCTGGTGCTATTGTGGGGAGATTGGTACTAGAGAGGAGGGGACTTGGAGATGGGGATTTGGGTGGGCTTGTGTGGCTTGGAGCACTGCAGGATGGCTTCTGTGGATGTCTGACGACGGTGAGTACGTTTGTGGTTGAGGCGGAAGGATTGGGCGGCAAGGGAAGCTTGCGATATGTGGGCAGTAGCGTAATACTGGGGTTATGCTTGATGGTGGCGATCATTGGGGGTTATGTTTGGAGCTTAGACTAGCAGATAGACGTGTGGGCGTTGAGAACTCTGGAGTTGCCGTACCATTAACAAGTGCGAATGTAATGTCTAATCGATTAGAGAGTACAAAAACAAGGACAAGGAAGCGTTTGAAGTTGAACGGTCACATACGGCCATAGATTGAAGAATATACGGGATCCCGTCCGCTCTCCCATAGTCAAGCTTCTAATCGCCAAGTTAGTACTGCGGTGGGTGACCACGCGGGAATCCTTGGTGCTGTATGTTTTTGGTTTCACTTCCATATACGGCTCCAAAACTTTTATATCTGCATTTGGAGGTTCTTTTATGTAGCCAGAATCCCTTATGGCTGAGTACCTCCGTATTTGGTCCCTTGTGCTGGTTTTCGCGAGTGTCTCCAAACCGACAAGACGACGAAGGCAGGGTTCGAAATGATCGTTGTTAGCGAGTGCCACCTTAATTAAGTCTCCCCACAAGTCCAAAAGTTCAAGCGAATACATAGCAACAAAGGCTTCGGACCCATAGTAAGCCAGGTACTTCGTATGATGCTTTGAAACCATGATTGTGGAATTCGAACTGCCTGGAATGTTGTAGCAAAATATTGCATTCAACATGTACATTCGCCTCGATCCGAAACTAGCTTCTTGCTGGCATACACTGTGGAGCTAAAGTGGAATTCTTGAACTTGCCATGCTTCTCTTATTATAATCCGCGACTCTTTTCGGCAACTTGAACCCACAAGAGCAAACATCACCAACCATATTGTACCCTGCCTAAACTCAATGTATGCCCATCCAGTTCCATTAATGCTTCATGTTCAACTGTGCTGACAACACCTTTGCGACCTGAAGCACACAGATCCAAAAGACACCAAACTCCGACCGTCGAATCGTTCTCCACCTAGCATCGCAATGACATCCACCAAATACCCACCGAAGTACACAGAAGACCACGAGTTCTACCCCGACATTGAGGTTCCAGAAGTGACGATGGAAGAGTTGGAAGAAATGCACAAAGCTGAGACGGACGACCTGGAGACTGAGCTGGATGGGATTCGAAAGCTTGATGGAGATATATGGTCCAAGCTGTACCTTGATCTAAAAGACCGGTATCTGGCGTATGGAAGGGAACGTCGGGCCAATGAAGCTCGGTATAAGGAACTGAAGGAATGTGTCAGTGCAGATTCTGAGATACTGGAGAAACTGGTAAGGAAGCGGAAGTATCTTACGGAGCATCGAGGAGCTATCTGGAAGGTTGAACAGCAGTTGCTGTTAGATTCCCGAAAGACTGACAGGATTCGTCTGATCAGCTGACTCGGCCTTGAATGATCTTTCTGAATAAAAGATCTCGCCAGAAGGAGAGCATATACGTATACTAAGGCCCGGATCGTGGAGCCTTGCTCTTGGTTCTCGTACTGTGCTAGTGTCAGCATGTTGGTCCAAGCAGTTGTATACATGTACACTTCATGTGCAAACGCAGGTAAAATGTTGTGTTGGATCCAACTGAGTTAAAAAAGGGGATAAAGAAAGGGACCGGAAACCAGCCCCTTAGTTGGTGAGGGATTACTCAAACTACCCTCATTTCAAAGCACTCGACCTGGCCATTTGTAAGCTAGAATAAGTATGGTTGTTCGATCAGAAGTAGCGGCCCAGGCCATGAATCGCTATTATAACGTTAACGCGTTTGCTATGACCGTACCATTTCTAGCATAGTTGTAAATTACCTGTGATTTCGATACGTACGTGTTAACGGATCATGCAATTGCAATATTAATGCCAGTGGCAGTACTTCCATGGATCTATTTGAACCGTGTGCTTCATGTACTCCACTGCAATCGGCGAAACGTTTGCTTGATGCCATTTTAACAAATAAAAGCAAGAAGTATTACAAAAAGTGATTTGGCACTCAAAACCTATTACGAAGAAGTATACTTTATAAATAAAGTACTTATTTACAAGTATTCATTTGTGTTATACTGTAAAATCTGGTACCGAACCAACAATGATTTATCAGCTCCTCCGAGTCGAGTCAGAAAGACAAACGACGGCAGCCTCCATGATCCAACATATACCAGATAAGGTCGACTGATATGATAGATAAGCACTCAACTTTAGAATTCTACTACTCCGGCCTCTAGTTAGCTTACGAAGGAGCTCAGTTGTGCCGGGATCCGGGACGTTATGAGGTAAACGCTCGTACGAATCTAGATCTAGCACCGGTGCGCCTCTCCACACATGCAGTCCTTTATCTGTAATTACCAAGCACACGAGAATCAGTCCACTACTTGTCTATAGAACATAGGAGTGTACCTACTATTAGGTAGTGAAAATGGTATATATAGGGATCAATCCAGCCATACTACAAAGGTCTTTCAGTTCCGCAGATTAGGCACTTCTTCGGACAACTCCCCAGAATCGTTACGACTAACTTTAACCCATACGGCATACCTGCAGCACGCTACTTCGACAATCTCTGGTATTCTCTTTACCGCTATCGACAAGTAACGCCCATCCCTCCAGCACCTGCACAACTTTGTTTTGGCTTCCTTTACGATCGGGTTCTACTACTTTCTACAACAAACATGTCGAGTCATATCAACGAAGCCGGCCCCAGTCACGATCACGATCAGGAACGGCTTGATGCATTTAACAGTATCGTTCACCGTCTGTGCACTCCACCTCCACCGAGTGACACCTTTCACACAAGGTGTGGTGTCTCTATCAGTATGAGAGACAAGCCGGAAGATTGCAGCCCAGACGACTGGTGGCAAGCCATATATGACATGTAGGTTTGGCTCTTTGTCCAACTTCCTTCTTTCCTTTTCTTTGCTTTCATTGCCATTTTGGCATTGCGATGAACGTCGAACTATTCAGCACCAGGAAGTACTTCCTTCATTAAGGCCTCGCTTACGTTAGAGTAGTTCGAAAGACCCTGAGCCACTTCCGGATGCAGAACCACTCCCGTCGTTTATTGAAAGATTTGGAATCCGTGTTAATCGGGAAGATTGCCCTCCATACTTAACCTTAGAAGCATTTTGGCAGGAGGCATTGGAAGAACGCGTTTTAGGACACTGGTACGTATGCATTGACACCTCGGTCGATAACTCCTTTCTATTTGACTTCAGTACAATCGGTATACAATATGTATTGGACTTTTACAGGAGCTTAATCAAGTACTAACGTGCATTTTGGTGTTCTAGGGTCGGAGAAGGGCTGTATCGACGTTCAGAGGAATACATAGATCTCTTGGCATCAGCAAACATAGCCCGTGAAAAGGAAATAGCAGCAACCGTTACTAGTAACAATCCGGCTCTAAAACCAACGGTAGCAGAGAGGGTTCGGTCTAAGGAGCTTGCGAAAGAGTTCGGCTTAACAGGGGAGCAAAAGAAGAAGTTAAGACTCATACTCAACTTTTTAATTGAAAACCCAGAAGACCAGGATCAGCACCATGAGATCGAAAAAGCACGGCGGAAAATGTTCCAGCATCCAGATCAGCTTATAGACCCGGAAGATTTCCTGTAAGTACTTGCGCTTCGTGTTTCTGATTCTGGTTTTCCTCGACTTTCATCTGCATGCAACTGGAATGAAGACTAATACAATTGATATTGATAGTAAAATGGCGCAAAAGGCTACGGTCTTCGGAAGGGGTCATGACCCGTATTTCCAAACCCTGTACTTGGAGTAGGTTTCCCTGGTGGAGATCGGAATATGTGCAGTTTGCGTACGAACGAGCGCTTGCAACCATCTCATCATGCTTTCGTGAGGACTGGCAGTTGCCAATGATATCATGGCTAACACTTTACTCTGTGCGTACTACTAGTGAAATTGCTCGAATAGCTGCGAATAGGGGCTGGTGTACACCGGAGTACCGTTACAGCCGGAACGACCAACCGCTGTATTTACCACGCGAGTATATTAGGTTAGTGCTCATAGTCTTTTCTAATACTTGCCTTTTTTTAGCTGTCTTTATTGCCTCGAATACCTCCAAAGGTTTTCTGGTACCTAGCTAACTCTGCTTACTTGAAAATGACCTAGGGTACTGAAATACCGGCTTGAATACTTTAGACTGCTGCCGGAGAACAATCACGGAGAGAGTGCCAATAAATCGAAAGAGCATCTCTTTTGGAAAGAGCTGGAGAAGTACGTTCTACTCCTTAATTATCCATTCCACCCGAACTTGTGCTAACTTTGGGCTATCGAAACCAATTAGAGCAACGAAACGTTTGAGAAGAATTCTGGAAGCCAACGCAAAGGACTCGGATAACGCCGGCGAATTCGAAGCTCAGAGGATGTTAACGGAGATGACTTTGGACCCGCCCCCGGGCACATCGGAGAAATCGCAGCAGAGACAATCAGAGGACTCGGAATTTGAGGAGGGGCCAATAGAGGAATATCCGGAGAGTCCGATAGAAGAAACTCAGAAGAGTCCGGTAGAAGAAACTCAGAAGAGTACGACAGAAGAATCTCACGACAGATCTGCAGCAAAAGAAAAATCAAAGGAGGGGCCTACAGTATCTGAGTCTACGTCATCAGCTACGGTGGGAACTGCGTAAGTACTTCAAATTCGAATCTCAGCGCCGCTGGCCATACCCCAACAAATCGATTCCCCAAGCTAACCGAAGACAGAAGTAGGGGGCTTTCCGCCGATGAAATCAAATCACCTGCAACAAACGAACATAGTCACTGGCAGAAGACTCTGGATACAATGGCGCAGGAGACAGCATGGCTTAAGGGAGTTCTTGCAAACCAACGGTCCCGGAGTAGTAGCCGTTTTTGTTGTCCCATTCAAGCCCCTCGTGATCCGACTCCAGAATCACGAAAGCAATACGACGACTTTTTAAAATCTTTACAGGACAAAGACCACATGGCAAAGGTAAAGAAGGAGCTGGATGCTCGAGCTAAGAAGGTCTATGCAAGCGGCTCCAGCTCCAACAAACCGCCGCCACCTAGTGCTTCGTAGTTCAAGGACCATGCATGAGTGATCGATCGTGAGAAGATTCATTATTGTTTCTGTCATCCTGTTTCAATTCCCATCTAATTCTTTCTCATAGTAGCTGGTTCTTCCTGCAAATTTCGAGTGGGTTGGGTCGTTTTAGAGTGCTAGCTTCTTTTTTCGAACATTGTTGCTTGTCTCAGTACTGCAGTTCGTGGACCAAGCTGAACCAGCAGAGGGCGCATTACCAGCATCTGCTACCTAGCTTTCACATACGGATTCAGTGGCTGCTCTTACTGCTTTTCTCTCTTTAGGTTTTGAATTCTCATTGTGCTACTCCTGTACTAGATCTTTCTTTTTGTCTTTGTTTCGATGATGTACACCCTCATCTGTCTTGGCGGCTATCGGATCATCTCAAAGTTTCTTTGCGAGTATGTACTTTCCTTTCCCCTCTTTCCGCATGACATACTAGTATACTGCAGTTGCAGGATTTCCTTTCTAGTACCCAGTGTTATCAGGGCATGTGCTGTGCAGCTGTGCTACTAGCTTGCTTAAGCGCTTCCTGATCATTTCGTATGTCATTGTTAACCATCTCCGATATTCGGCATGTCAATAGAATAAATTTACTTACTTAGTTGATGCATACCAGTTCTTGATCGTTACTTATAACTTAGTTAGAAAGTAGCAATAATTGAGCATGCAAGTCTCGATTGAATATCAGTGAGATAGTATTTCTACTTAGAAAAAAGATTCAAGATATCAACTCATCTGCCTAAGTACTTATCGGTGATTATATATGATGGCAATCAGTTTCCATCGCTGCATCCATCAGTACAATATACACAACGTCTCCTCTGCTCGAGAAGAGTAGTTCCAGTTACACCAGCCACACATCCCAGCCCGGACATACATAAGACAGTACCCAGTGCCATCGTCGTTTCCAGCCTGTCTGCATGGACAAGCAAGCTTCCCTGACTGCATACTGAAGCAATTTCCAAACATCCTTATGAACTCTCTCCTAATTCCATCACAGTCCCTCCACTTCTTAGCAAGTTCATACAACTTCTGTTCTCCACACTTCTGGTCCTTGAACCAATCCAGCAACGGCCTGACCGTACCGTCCTCCACAGTGCGATCAAAAGCGGCAGTCCATTCCTTGAAGAGATTGAATCGGACATGGTGCGACAAAGTTGACAGGAATATCCTGCTTTTCTTCTCCATCACAGGTCGACTACAGCAAGATGGATAGGCATCAAAATTGCCGTTTGCGAACAGCTTTGATGAGGCAAGATGGCGGATGAGTCGAAGGTTGTGGTCGCAGGCCTCGATGTCTTGACGGGATAAGGTCAGGAGCTTGCTTTCAAGAATTGTGTGGCTGTACGGCGGTGGGGATGGGCCGATAACAGTGGATATAAATTGGGATAGACGTTTCATCTGAGTGTCTCTGTGGTATTAAGAGCCCGTAAGGATATACTTGCTTGGTTGGGAATGTTCTTGGAGATCGTACTTTTGTGCTTCTGAGGTTGTTTTTGTTTGCTATTGTTTTGATGAAGCCACGAGTTCTAACGAAGTCGCTTGCGTAGTCTATCTTAACTCCGACTTCCGAGCTCCTTGTGCAATTAGCGATTTGCAAAACAGATAGCCGTAAATCTGAACGGTTACCATTATGTGTGGATGTCGATAAATCTGCCAGCCAAAGCCACGAGCCTTTTGTGAGTATACGTCGAAAGTTCACTATATCGCATCCTAAAGTATGGTAATGATATACTGCAGCCTGAGTCTGCTCGCGCCGGAATACAAAAAAGAGGGTACGTACATACTTCGTGTCATGTATATCATTCTTCATCGATGATCTGACCTCTGAGATAAGAGTACTGTACCCAGCACCACAAAACCATGTCGTGTGAAGTCGCTGTTACCACCCTCTCATTCCTCCAATCCAAACCTGGCTGCTTCAGCTCTCAACCATTCCAACGTTTGCACCTGCATATTACACCGCAAAGCCTCCTGATACCTAACACCATTTACTCCGATACCAATATAAATGTCAACAACGTCCGAGGACCACCTAAAAAAGGGATGCCCTCCCATTTCAAACACCACCCGTCTTGCAAATGCCTTGTCCTTGCCGACAACTTCCGAATCAATAAAGACATGCTGATCGTGGACCATTAAAGCAGAAGTGTCCCCACCGGCCTTCTCTTTCTTTTTCTTTCTCCTCTCAATCACTTTCTTCAGAGCATCCACAAACTCCGTGACAAGTTTCATGCTAAAATCAACCGCATGGGAAACAGTGTCGTTATATAAACGAAGAATAACTGCTTGCGAGTACGGGTTCTCGTCCGCCCATCTTTTGTCCTTGGCTGTACGGAAGGCAGCGACGAATAATAGAGTGATGCTGGCGATAGTCAAAATCCTGATTGGCTTTCGCCCGTGAGGAAAACCAAGGCCCACAGCCCTGATCACCACCTCCTTCGAAATGAGGCAAATGGCACTCGTCATTGTCTTATAGAACACAATTCCGGTCATGTCTGGTACAGTGGACCGGAACTTCAGGAAGACGGTGTGCTTGGTGATCTCAGCGCAAATCAGAATCGCCGAGATGATGTAGTGAAAGACGGTGAAGTAAGTGACCCTAACCCCAAATCAGTTCACGGTACATCACAAGTTCCAAAGAAAACAAAATGTTTGACTCGGAGTTAGTTATGACTTACAACAAATCCATGATACGATCCATGAATCTTCTTATACGCCCGATTTGGGTTGGGTTGTGGTCGTCCATTTTGCAGGTTGTACTGTCGTTCTTCCGCCGGTGTTGTTGCTCCGAAGCGACGAAATCCCGGATGCCTTGAGATTCGCCATAATGGCCCCTCTTACCCGATCATCTCTTGCGGAAGGAGGTCAGTCGTACGGTCCCAAGGTAGTAGTGCGGCATTTCGGCATTTTGGGTAGGTGAGCCATGTATCTGCTTCCATTCTCGGTCAACAGGTCAAGCTCCAAGCTGTTGGGGCAGTCGACATGAGCTAAGCGGATAAGCCATCACTCATCCGGGATGTCGACAATTTCTCCGTTGTTCAGTTAGTATCCGCTTCTATGCCCATATGTCTAGATGTGTCAGTAAAATAGCATGGAAAGGAGCCCACTCTGAAGTTTGGGGATTCATTGAGAAGTCGTCGAGATTGGTAGCTAGAGGCTTGGATGGCCTTGGCAATCCTTCGGTTTTGGGCCACGATACCTCCCCTAGCTGGTGGTCGGTTTATGCCTTCCACGAACATGAGTTCCTACTTAGGCAATATGTTAGATTGAGTTCTCCAGTGAATCTTCAACACTCGGGTGGAACACCCTCCTAGATGATAGAAAAGCATTTAACACACAGTGCCATGGCGCCAGCAATCATGATCAATCATGCAGAAGAGGAATTCGAAGCCAAAGAACATGTTGTTCACACTGGCACAACAAAGATGAAGGAAGAGGAGGAGTCGGGTATAATGAGCCATAGAATCAAAATTATTCATTTGCTCGAAGTCAAGCTAAGAAGTATATTACTGCGAAGAATCCCAACATAAAGAACGCCACACACTCCAATCATCCAAAATAGAAAACCAGGGGTATCATAAGTATCCAAGAAATGGCTCGTATGACGGCTCCACTCCAAGACAAGATCCCATAACATCAGACTCGAAAAAGAAATATACAAAGCAATCAGTCCATCATGACAATAATCACAATGAACTCAAGCAGGAAAAACCATCAATCATGCCCAACTAGCCCTACCTCTTCTCACTAAAGCCACCATGTCCACCAACGGGCGTCGTGCCCATCTCCGCAATCCTCTCATCACCAGCCATCTCGACTGGGGCGAATCCAGTTGCTGTTGGTGCCTGAGGCGAATTGGGGCTGGGGCTTCCCCAGCTGCTCCAGTTTCCATGTCCTGCCTGACTAGGAACAGTGCTGGCTCGTTCTGTACCGTATATCTCAGAATATGCCGGTGCAATGCTTCCTGGTGGCGGAGATGTCGGTGGTGAAACCGCAGACCAGGTTCCACCGTTATATGGTGACCCGGGAACTTCAGAGTATGCAGTCTCCGAGCGAGTGACCGGGGCCACGCCTGATTTGTCGGCATAGCCATAGGCTCCGGCGGCACCTGGACCTCCAACCGACTGCTCTTCTGGGCGGCTGTTGGCGGCGAGGGCTGCTGCGGCATCGGCATCTCGCTTCTTATGAGCCCGCTTGAGGAGCCATAGGACGAGGACAAGAATACCAATGAGAGCCAGAAGACCGAAAACCACGATGACAGCTATCTTCCACTTCGCAAGCCCCTTCTTTCCGGACCCTACATTCTCACACCCAAGTATCTGTAAGTTTTGGGGCTCCTGGTATGATTGTCCTATTGGCCGGCCCTGTGGATTTTTAAAGTGCTGAAGGTACCACTTGCTGTCTTCGTAATTTACTGCGAGGTACAGTTGGGAAAGGAAGGGCCCACCAAGATAGCCGACAACGGGGTCTCGTTCGGGCTTGTTGTTTTCCTTGTCTTCTCCAAAGCCTGCATGGCCGACTCGAGTAGTAATTTTTCCGTCCGTGTACTTCCATGCACCAGTCGCTTTGACGGCCTCCCGATAAGGATTCCAGAAGTTAGTAGCCGGCATGTTAACAGTGAAACCGTTATCGAGCGTGATCACAATATCTTCCGTAGGAATTCTTGAGTCGTCGGTGACGTTGTAATCGTAATGCTCCCAACTACTGGCGACAAACTCCCAGTTTAGCTTGTCAACCCATGCTTCATTCCATTTCTTTTGGACCGCCAATGGCATAACCGTCGTGTGATATGTTGGTTCGACACATGCGTCAAAAGGCCCTTTGAAATAACACAATTAGTATGATTCGGACATAACAGAAAGTATTCTGCAAATGAACGGAATTAACCTTACCAGAATCAAGGAGCTCTTTGTTTTTTCCCCAAGTCATACTTTTAACTCTGACTTGTAGCGGGCAAGGAATGTCCTTATTTTTGAAGACCGGGAACTCTGTCGCTTCTGCGATGTTGAACTTGTCTCCGTTATACCCACCCACGACAAACTCTCCAATTGTGTCCTCCATCCGGCCATACTCGAGGCCCCAAGCCCGAGCAGGTATTTGTTTTGTTTCAACACCCAAGTTCAGGAAGGTCGACTCAGTCGCTAAACCGATGGCGGCAGTACTACAAAAGCGATCAGGAACAAAAACAGCAACATAAATCAGCTTGAACATACCCGAAGTTAAACTTGTAAGTATCTATAACAATCAAGGGATATCCCTTCATTGACTTGCCCCCGAAGTTAATTTGATCCCACCCATTTGTGAGATTTCCGAAAGGATCGATGTTTTTAGCTGCACAAGAGAGAGTGAGTAATCAATCTGAGGATAGGGGGAAAATATTCTGACGGCACGTACCTCGGTATTCTGGTTGGTTGACAACGTCAAATCCCGAGTTATCGACAGATCCGTTTGTCCATGGCCGGTTATTTTGACTTTCGACGAAACCGTTCTTTAAGTCATACAGACCTCCACGAAATGCTAAGCAACTCCGGTAGTCGGGTGTACCGGCTTGATCTTTAATGAATTTGTCTCTTGCTGGATCACACACGAAAACATTCGAGTCTGGTTTATTGCCCGAAACGACAGTGTTGTTGAGATTCGTTCCAATACCGGTGCAAAGTCGGCTTTGATCAGAACCACCTGAGTAATATTAGTCTCGGAAGCAAGGTCTGGAAGACGTAGCATACCATACGAAATGGGCAGGCATCTATGGAGGGACTGGATATTGAAATCTGTCGAGATCGTAATGTTCTTCAGCGGAATAGCAACTGGTTTGACATCACCTCCGCCTGGAAGGCAAGTTAGTAACACGTTAACAAAAGCCTTACATTTGGACCAGCGAGTGGTTCTGAGAGCAGGAGATTCGGCGCCTCTTACAATTTGGGGCGGCACGTTTCGAAGTCTCCGCCATTACGAGGGCTGGTAGCAATGACGCATACCATAGCAGTTGCATGGTTGATGTAATCTTGTGTCTTCTCGACTCCGACATGCAGTAGTTGGTGCGCCGTGGTCGTCGCGATAGACAGTTGAAACTTGAAAGGCCGAAGAATTCGTGAAAACGGACGTGAACCAGAAGTCGAAGCCCTTCCCGTTAATGGGGAAATAGCGGTATATAAGGAAACCGAAGCACCCGTCCGCTGGACGACCTGAGTCCTGCAAGTCGTAGATATAAGGTGCCAATAGAATCGTTTTTGCTGATGACCCGGTAGGCGTATCGGGTCAGGCCATACTAAGCAGGAAGGGGGGGGCACAGTAATATTTTAGCTGCACTTGCTTTTGCTCTTCTAAATTTCAGCCTGGTGTACAAATAACTACATACCGGTGCAGAGGCCTGTAGCTAGAGGATTCACTTCTGTTGCCGTAAAGACGAAAGAACACAGACGACGAACGCATCTCTCAATCCAGGCAAATGGAGGTGAAATCAGTTGGTTGTGCCATTCTTCCGACCTCCAGGGCGCAGGCTAGAAAGAGTATTGTGGCCTACAATAGGTCATTAGTGGCCTGCAATGCGACAACAGATAGACAGTACGGATACTTAACTACTTTGTAGATGAGTGGGAAAGGCTCTTGAGTCCAAGGGAGCTTGCCGAAAGGGTATTTTCGCTTCGGAAGGAGGAGCAAACGAGCCTCTTCGTCGCGTCCACTTTTCGTTTTGTTGAGACAGTCAATTGAGTTCAGTCGACACTCCAACAGGCTCAACGGACCTTCTGTGTTGTTCTTTGCTGCGGCGTAGTACAGTCAGGGACGAGGTTCTGATTTGTTGATGCAGGCAGTTCATTGCAACGGTGAGCATGCTGTCTTTGTCCTCACAGGTGCCAAACCCGACCCGCTAAGTATTTCCCGACATGAAACATAGCCTCTGGCCCGAGATACCGGGCGAGGATCAAGCAACGTCGAAGTCAGTGACGCCCGAAAGGCAGAAAGCAAGCTGAGTTCGTCTTTGTTCAAGGCTCGGGAACAATCGAAACAGATCAGTTCAACGTAAGGAAGGCGCCGACCCTGTCTTGTCGAGACGGCAGTCTGCTCATTCCCGCCCACAAATCACGTCTTTTCAAGCTTGATTCACCTCTGATCCTCTCAGCTTCGGTGCATGTCGTGGAAGGGATAATCCCTTCTTGTTGGAGCTTGCCGCAGGTGTAGCCTTTCGATATGTTGTCGCAGTTGTTCTTTGCTGTACTCCCACACGGCTTATCGTGCTGCAGTCCATCAGTCACTTGCTTTCCAATTGCTTCAAGTAAAGTGAGCAGGGTCCGCACTTTCTGCCCCGCCCGGTCGGGATTGGAATAGCTGGGATGGTTTGTCATGGGTTTCCCGTAGGGAGAACTCCACTTGTGCTCGCTCAGTCGACTCTGCGTCAAAGTTGCCATAAATAAACTCCAAGAAAAACTTTCCGAATGTTTGCTCTGCCGCCGGGTTGCACACATCAAGCAAGTACAATAAGCCCGCCTACACCATGTTCCTGCGCAAAAGCTGAGGTTGCTGCAAAAGAAACGGAACGGAAAGGAGATGAGAAGACCGTTTGAGTTGCTGACATGCTGTGATAGGGAAAAAGAAAGAATGGGTTGGCGAGGTGTGCGCGACATGGACGGCAAGAGGGCTTTCTGGTTGGTGTTTGTTGATGAGGTGAATCGGAGAACGACAGGTGGCCTGCGTCGCCCAATACGCCAAGGCGCAGGCCACGCTAAAGGGCGGGTCAGATGCGTTAGGGCCGCATTGTGTGAGATTTAAGTGCGAGTAGGTCTCACAGTTGACAACCAACGACGCATCGGATACGAGTAAGTACATATCCAGACACACTCTTGAAGAGCTTTCCTGGAATCTGTGGCGTCGGGAAGCTGCCGAATATTTACGTAGAGACTGGAAATTGACCAGCCGACCCGAAATTGAGTAGCAACCGGCAACGATTGGCAGCTCGGTGCAGTGCATGCCTGTTCGATTAACGCGGCCTTCCGTTTTCGAGGCCCATTCCGTGCAAAGGTCCGCCTCTGTAGATGCCGGTTGTATTCGAGCAAGAGGCACAGTTACAACTCATATCAAAACTTGCATACTCCAGTCAATCAGCTCGATCAGTGGCAATCAAATGGAATCAGGCAAGTCCTGTCCTCCTCCAGGAAGAAGGAGCAGACGCCCATCAGTTGTCATCTTTCGATAGAATTTACAGAAGTGCCTGCCTGAGCTTCAGCCCCAAATGTGTGTCTTTCAAGAAACAAAGATTCTTTCCATACAGCGACTCTGAGCTGAGCCGCATACCCACAATGCCTGCATCATCCACGCGAATTCGCCTCAACGCCTCACACGATACATATGCGAGTTCTTTCGCATTGAGTACAGATAAGCACTGAGTTTGATGCTCACATCTCTCGTACTTGGTGTGTATGCCCTCAAGTTTTGTATGGTGCCTTGGTGAGGAGTGTCGGGCCACGCTAGGGCTCCTTTCCAGCATAATTAAGGAATGTTCCTATTGAGTTCTGGGGTCTAGATCACTCGTCAAACCTTGCCCAACTTAAAGTTAATAACCCGGAAACGCCTTCCTTGTCACAACCCTTCGAGGGCAAACCTAAGAACACTTTGCGGGGTAGCGAGGAAGCCTTGTGTAGGCTCTAAAACGCTTGGCGTCGGCGGACTTCTCTCCCCTGGTTCCTATCCTCGTACGACTTGGGGATGTCAACTCCACCCTCTCCTTGCGCAGTCAGTTCCCCTTTCATAGTAAACCGCTCGACTCTACTATATCATGCAGAAGTGCTTCGTTGTATTGACTGAAGATACAGGGCATTATGGATTCAACCATATGCATGGAGCTCGTACTGCTTCTCCGAGTCGCTTCGTAGACCTCATGAGCTCAGCAATTGACAAGTGCATGGTCAACAACTCTTTTGTCTCCCCGGCAACCAGAATGAGTTACACTCACAAATAACCTTCCGAAAGTAGAAGGACTACTACCAGAATGCTCCTTCCTCAGGAAAAACTCCAATATCTAGGTCTCCAAAGAGAAACTCCGAGGAGGCTCGGAGAATAAACGGGCACGAATTTTCGTCTCCACTCAACTCTCCTACCAAATTATAAACCCCAGCTTCTTCACCTTACCACCACTTACCATCACAACATCACAACTTATCTCACACTTCTACCACCACCACCTCGTTGGAATACAGAGCATATCGATAGCAGATATCCCCCCAAGACATACCAACCAGATCTTCCACCACAACCTACACATCATATCACAAACTCTTCCCTCTCCTCGACTACCTCCCCCACCAAACCCTCCTTCCACAAAACCCCAAAACACAACAATGCCCCGCACCGTCTCCTCCTCCACCCCCACAACCCCAATCCGCACCCGCGACCAACTCACCAACTACCAAGCCCTCGTCGCCTCCGACCTCGCCAGCGAGGACGGCACCGAAGCTACCATCCACTACGGAAACCAGAACACGTCCCGCTTCCGCATTCAGTCATGGCTTGCGAGCATCAGCAGGGAGCCGAGTTTGAGGAGCCAGGAGCCCGATCTCGAGGCGCAACCGAGTTTGGAGAACCAGGAGTCTGATGATCTCGAGGCGCAGCCGACGGTGAAGAAGACAAAGAAGCTGGATTGGAGGACGGGGATGGGACCGCTTGGGTGTTAGTTCCGCCGGGCGTGGAGCTGGATTGTGAGGTGTGGGAGAAGGGATGGGAGGGGTGGAGTGGAGTAATGGATTGCGGGTTTGGATGTGCTTATTTGAGACGGAGCATTTTTGAGGAGGAGTTTTGTGTCTTTTTGGATTGAGCATATTGAATGGCGTCGGGACGCTTTATCGTGGCATTATCGTGGTATTACACTGTACTGGAGTTTAGATTAGCATGGATTTCTCTTTTAGCATAGCTTACGAACCTGAATGCTTGATGTTTTTGTTTATCGTTTCCTGGATTTGTACCTCCTAGACCAGATTGACCGCTTGCCAACAACCATTAAGATTAAGAAAGGCCGAAGCCGCAAAGCACGTACTAAGCAACGCTTTTCAAAGCACTTTTAAAATGAAGCCATGTCACAATAACATCAAACACGCAATGCAAGCCCAAATGGTAAGAGAAAAAACATCCATGCTATATCAGCACCTCTACTCATTAAGTACAACCCGTCTCCGGGATCCCCAGTCTAGCTACAACTACAACTTCAGCACCATTGCCGAAGAAAACAGAGAAAAAAGCTATATAGTATCAAAACCAGTGTATAACAGCGACAAGCATCAAGAAAAAAACAGAATGAAGGAAGATAACACACGAGAAATGCCTATACCGATGAAGAAGAAAGAAAGAAAAATGATTCAGAACCAAACTATGTTCTCGAAGGCCAAAGCAGACTGCACTGTACTATATAAGAACGGACAAGAAAAACCCTTGGTAAAAAGAAAGACTAGATGATGAGACAAGAACCGAACGAACAAACGCCCTATTAGTGATGACAATGACCATGGACCGGTAGATGATGAGAGTAGATGCTCGAGAGATTAAGAAAGCCCTAGATGAACAAAACGAATGAATGAATGAAGCTTACAAGAAGAAGAAGAAGAAAGAGAAAGACAGTCAGTGTAGATAAGAGTGCGCAGAAAAAGATGGAAAAAAGATATGACTGAGAGATAAAGATAAAAAAGATGCCCATATGTGCAAGAAAAAAAGAAGAAGAAAAAGCGCATGCATACACACAAACCAGACACGAAACGCTCCTCGGAAGGAATGCACCAGATATAACAGACAAAGGAGACCAAGAGAAAAAGAGACAAAAGGAAAAGAAGACAAGAAAGATAAACCCGACGACTCAGTGAAATTCCCACTAGGCAGCTCGAGTAAGAAAAGCCCATATTATGCCTCCCGCCACCTTATGTAGCCCCAGGAGAAGAAACAGAATCTGAACATCGGTAACTCACAAATCCACCACAGGCACCCTCATCTATACAACCCTTCCTACATCCTCATCCCTTACTCCTCATCCACAACCTCCTCTACCTCATCCTGGCGCCCACAAACCCTCTCGATCGCCTCCAACAAATCATTCTTCCTGAATGGCTTGGTGATGTACTCATCCATGCCACTCTCGATGGCTCTTTTCGCATAACTGTCCTGCAAGTGACCGCTCAACCCAATGATGGGGATTCTCCGATTCTTCTTCTTTTGAATGGCTGAATAGCCAAGCATTCCCATTGTAGTGCTGGTGGGAATGGTGGGGCTGGCTGGGAAGGAGTAGCGGCCCAGATCATGGTTGGGGAGCGAGTCGGTTGCAATTTGAAGTCTTGTCGGGTCGGAGTTGGAGTGGTGGAGAGGCGAAATCTTGGAGGGAGATGAGGAAAGGGAATGGCGCTTTGGGGTGTGAGTGAGCTGCTGTCCACTGACAGATTCACGACGCCGGATTTCCTTGGCGGCGTCGAGGCCAGACATCACCGGCATGGCCATGTCCATTATGATGAGGTCAATAGGAGACTCGTGGAGGGAGCCTGTGCCAGCAGCAACGGCAGTGGCGGAGTTGAGGGTAGAGCGGTTGGAGAGGATACAAAGAGCCTCTTGTCCGTTCTGGGCAGAGACGGTGGTGAAGCCGGACGAATCCAAAATCCGGATGATTATTCGGAGGTTGACTGGATTGTCATCGACGACTAGTACTGTCTTTATCCGAGAAAGCGGGTGTTTTGGGGCTTGCTTGAGAGGAGGGCGGGCAATGAGAGTACTTGCCGCGTTGGAAGAGGAGGTGGAAGATTGCGAAGAAAAGGAAGGGTTCGATTCGAGTTCTTGCCTAGGTGACATCGAAGGCGATGAGGTCGAGAAGGATTGAGAACGGGAGCCAGAGGCAGATGAAGAAGGAGAAATGGATGCAATGGTTGGTGATGTGAAACCAGATTGTTGTGGTGAATTTGGGGTGGAGACCGAACCGGTGAAAACAGGACGTTCTTTCGCATGCCGAATAGAACTGGCAGGGAACGATTCTGTCCGGTTAATCCTCCGCCGCGCCATACTCGCCGACAAACTCGTGGTCATCTCAGCCACTGAATCGTCATCCTCCTCAACCGTCTGAATCTCCTGCAACCTTCCATTGACACTTTCCGTGAAGCTCCTCGTGTTAAAGTGTGAAGTAACGGGTGGAGGAGTAGCTATCTCTTCAGCCCTAAAGGTGAATGAGAACTTTGACCCCTGCCACTTTGTAGACTCCACATAGATAACACCGCCCATCAGCTCGACAATCCCTTTGCTGATGTAGAGCCCCAATCCAGTCCCACCGAATTCCGAATAGTTGGTAGAGGGAGCCTGAGCAAATCGATGGAACAGCACTGCCTTTTCGTCCTCTGTAAGTCCAACACCAGTGTCCTTAACAGAGATCCTGAAGAAGGAGCTATCAATATCCCTAGAAATCCTGCTAAGCTCGACCGTGATAGTACCATTATCCGTGAACTTGAGTGCATTTGCCGTAAGATTGAAGATGACCTGAGAGAGCCTTGGTCCATCACCAACGAGATGCAAATCCTCCTCGGGAAGCGAAGTCTTCAGCACAACCTTCTTCAACCGAGCCTGAGCATCAAGCATCTTGACAACCGACTTAATGGTATACTTTGGGTCAAACCGGACCTTCTTCAGCTGCACCTTTCCAAGCTCCAACCTCGACAACGTCAAGACCTCGTCCGAAACATTCTTTTGATGCACCGCACAAGCCATGATCGCCTCGATACTCTCCGAGTCCCTCTCACACTGGTCCTGCAACTCCGCTCTGTCCTCCTCATTAATACTCGGATTTGCCAGCAGCTTCTCCAGCACCTGTCGTCTCTCCGCCAAACTCGTATTAAGAAGATCCAGGTTCCCGTAGATGCCTCCAAGTGGATTCCTCAATTCATGACACAAGCTGTCGATGAACTCCTCCCTGAGCACCCTCTGTCTCTCCGCCTCTTCCGCCCTGGCCCTCTGTTTCTCCTCCTGAGACCTGAGCGCCTCCTTCTGAGCATTCTCCAGCCTCTTGAACTCGGTGGTGTCCACAATCGTCTCGATATACCCATAGTGGCTTCTCAGAGCAGATCCGGTCACCCACCGTTCATCTCCTCCAACGTGCACAAATCTGTATTCCCTTTGAACCAGATTCCGCTTCCCTTCCTTCACCTCAACCACGCTGTTCTTGACCATATCCCGATCGGCGAAGTGCACGGCCTTGATCCAGTTTCCAGCCATGATCGTTTCCTTGTTCAATCCCGAAATTTCGCAAAATCGATCATTGACAAAAATCCCAGAGCCTTTGTGGTCCCAATCCATTGTTCCACAGACTCCAACTGGGAGATGCTGCAACAGCTCGCGGTATTCATCTCGCTGGTGCTTAATGGCCTCGATGCTACGATCCTTAAGAATGTTGAGATGTTCCCTTGCTGCCGCCTCAGAGGCCTTCCTTTTCGACACTTCTTCCATCAATGCACGGTTTTGCTGCTCCAATTCCGCGATCCGGAGGTTTGCTTCGATGGGACTAATAGGCTTCGGGAGGGAGTTTGGCATGCCTGTATAGTGATGCATCTTGCAAATCTCCATAAACTCAGAACTATGCTGCCTGGAGTTGAATTCGGTCATGTCGTAGGCACAGAGAAGGTTGATGTGATCGGCGAGGGGTAGGAGAAGGTCATTCCAGAGAGACTCGAGGATGCGGGCGTTGGCGTAGTCGTTACGGGCGCAGAGAAGGTTGACAATCTCACCAAATGCAAAAAGGTTTGGGTACCTCTTACGTACTTCGATGACCTTGGAGGCGATAACTTCGTTAAACTTTTCGACAGTGATTGCACCCTTTGTGCCATGTGGTAATAGCTCCTTTAGGATTGCCTCAGCGTCATGAAACTCGAGTTGGCCTGTTTGCTGAAGTCGATCGATCGGGATCTTTTGTGCTCGAGCGGCGACCTTAAGACCCTCAATATGGGCCTTGGTGGCGATGATCATGGCGGCGTCCAGGTCCGATACGGAAGGGGCAAACATCGTACTAATGATGACGTTGTAAAGCTGGTCTTCCTTGTCGTAGTATTGGACTAGGTGGGAGCTTGGGGCGGTAGAGGTGGACGCATTGCTGATACTGTCGCAATTGTCCTGATCGACACTGAAGTCAGAGTAGTTGGGGCTGTTGACTTGGGATGAAAACGACGAAGCAGCAGCACCGTCATTGAGGTGGGACTGATGAGTGTCGTATCGGATGAGAGAGTGGGATGTGTGTGAACAGCCAGAGGCAATGCTTGTCGTTGTGGTGATGGTGTTTGGCTTGATGGTGGAGTCTGAGGCCTGTCTTTCCGTGTCAGGTGGAGAGAGACTCGACCTTGTTGGAGGAGGTCGTGATTCTGGTGATGCCGTTGCTGGGTGGAATGTCTGTATGGGTTCGAGAGGTCGACCGGTCGGTGATGCTGCCGTTGTCGTAGTCGTAGGTACTGGAGAGTCTGTTGTTGTTGTCCTTGTTGTTAGAGGTGATGATTGAGGAGCAGCTGCCGTCGAATGCGTGTTGCTCGTTGATGACGACTGATTCGGCGGCCATGAGCTTGGGCGTGCGTCCATCGGTTGCCTTGTGGATCGCCAGCTTCGCACGATGCCGGCAGGCAGTATGGCGTTGAAAACCTTAAACCGTCCCAAACCAGCTGCAGCGTCCCCTGTGCTGGTCACCTGTTCCTCCTCCTGACCCTGTACCTGACGATTCCTTCGTGATAGCGGAATTTTGTTGGTGTTGTGGTGTTGACTTGTGGGTGTCGTTTAGTTGGAGAACGTCGACTTGCGTAGTCGGCGTTGCTGCAAGTTGCTGGACCGCAATCACTGAGAAGAGGCACCATTGTCAGCAGAGCCCTCCAAAAAGCAGCACAAACGAAAGGAGAGTGAAGGTCGTTACAGTGTGTATCGTGATGTTCCAATCGCTAAAGCTCTATCTCATGATAATTCGGAATCCTTTTCCTCTTGTTACCGCAGTCTGAAGTGTTTCTTGTTGGTGGTGGCGGAGTGTTGATTTTTAGGTCGAACCAGTCGGTAATAAAGGCGGAAAGAACGGGCCCTTTAAGAATCCCTTGTTGCGAGAAAAAAAAAGCAGAGAACGACGAATTTGTAAGGCGAAAGAGGCACCAGGCTCGTTATATGATAAGTCTGAGGTGAACCTGACGTCGTGAAGAGCGGCGTTCAAACCCAAACAAATAAGGCGTCGTTAAATGAAAGGGTAAAAAAAATGCGAGTTATTCTGTCGAGGCTGCGAGACGGTGGAAATTGAAGCAGAGAAATAGAAGTAGTAGCCTGTGTACCGCCTATCCGGTAGTAGTAGATCTAGCGGAAGCTTTCGTCGAATGAATCTGCAAACGTACAACGGAAGACGGAAGAGGAAAAAACAGCAGCGCAAGACAAATGTATTTATTCACCAAGCACACACTGAGATCAGCTGAACCGTTAAAATGATCCTCGAGGACCCTGAGAATCTTCCAAGTAACAGAGGTAGGAGATGAAGAAGAAATATGTGAGCTCTGGTCAAGCAAGTACCGTAGGCTTACTAAAAACCCAAGGAACGATGATGCTGATGATGATGATGATTTCGTTGGAAGTATGAATGGATGCAGCAGTAAGTAGTTTTGCAGCAATTGTTGGTGGAGGAGAGAAGGAATTCAGACAAGAAAAAAAGATGGAAGCAACCCGCGTGGGCGGTTGAAAGATATTTATTAGGATTGTCTGGCTGCATCGCAACTTCTCCTCAACAGTCAAGGCTTCAAAGCTCCGCAGTTTGACTTTTTGGCAATTTTGTTAAAATCATTTTCGCCGGCCAATCCGTACTAGGAATATTCGTAAATCGACAGTAAGCTAAGGGCTCTAAAACCAACACTAAATTGGCTACATCTTCATCGACTCCTTCTGGTACGCAAACGTCTTTTCTTCTAAATTCCACAGCAGCTCGACTAACTTGCCTTGGTAGTTTTTGATTAGAGACACTACCGGGACGGGCAAAACGTGGCACTGCACTGGCCGAACTGGAGTACATGAAGGAAATTACATTTCTACAAAGAAGAAATCATGACTACATACGACATGGTAACGACAGACTACATACATATGCCATGGACCGCAACAGCAAGCCGAGTGAGACTTACGAGCCGTAGTAGCCATCTCTCATCTTCTTGGAGATGCTCTAAAGAGGCATGTCTCTGCTCTTCACCCGTATGATCTCTTCCCCTACATGCCTTGAAGACCCTTCTTTCTTTGTCAACCTCATCTCTCCGATATTTCCGACCGGAAAAACTCACAAAATATTCCATCATACATACTTCGATGGTCCCAACTTTCCAAACCCCGAGCCTCAACAGGGAGCATATCGTTAGCAAGGCCGGATCCACCGAACCGTCATTGCAATAAAGGCTGGGAGAGGCAGAACGGACCAATCCCCTCCTCCATTCCCATCGATCGGTCCCCAGTTCCAGATCTCACGACCCAAAGTCTCCCATCGCAAGTACCATGACGAAAGGGCAGCTATTACCGAGCCGACAAGGTGCAGTTTGCATTCCCTAAATTTCCCCTATGGAGCTGAGTGCATGCAGACTTGAGGCAGGACAGACAAGCCGACAGCACAAGTGTCAATCAAACTTGATGTTCGAAACGGTCCGCTACTAACTAACCTCCCTGTCAAACCAATCCCAAATCTTTCCGGAATTTCATGATCACAGCTGCGGAAATGTGAGGCTGATCAGCTTTGCATTTCTCACCACATCTTGTAACCTGCCGTCGACTCGTCGATCTTCCTCCAGTCGCGCCCAGGCAAGTATAACATGAGATGTTGATCTTGAAGCAAAAGCACCTTCAACAGAGCCTCAAAGCAACGGACAATTTCCTGGGACGTATGTAGGATATCGTGTACCGGTACCGCACAGGGCACTTGACGTCTGCCGGTGCACTGCTCTTACCTCCGTTTACCAGTCAGCAAGTTGGTGCATGCGATCTCACGAGCTCGTTATGACCCACAAGTCAATTCTGCACCCATCGTATCGCGGGATACGAAGTAATTCCCCCAGAAACACTCTCAGCTATCGTCTCCACTATGATAACTTAGGCGTAACCATCAAAGTCGCAACCCCTACCTCGTGCGAGCTTCGTCTATTCCGCTCCAATCAGTCCGATCGCCTGCCCTCGCAACGACATCATATCCTTCCATCGCTCTCTCCTAGACTCGGAGCTTACGGCGCTCGTGCGGCCCCTTGACAAATACGAATAGTGCCACTTCGGTCAACCGTAACAACTTGATACTTGGTACCTCAAGGCTCAGTTGTATCAAGATGTTTCTCCCACTGCATATCGAGAGCGTTGGGTACAATCGAAACGCCAATACCACCACAAGTTCCGCAGAGGTTCTTTCTTTGACAGATGTTCCTCTCCGGCATGTGTCTACTTTAGGTAGACACTGGCGCTGTTCGAGAAATTAAGTTTTCACCCTCGATCTGTCAGACGAAGATCCCCTGTGAACAAAAAAGTGGTCCGATAGTGACGATCATGCCCGCGTAGTCCGCACTTTCTTTTGCCTGTTGTTGTCTGGCGTGGTCTCGTTAAAGGCCGTGGGTGTGTGAGATGTTTTGAACTTTGCGCTGTGTGCTTCAGGATTCAATCTTTTTTCGCCTTCGAGATCCAACGTATCACCGTTTGAGTTGCAGCTTATTCGTGCAGATGGTGATGCTGTGAGCAGACAGGTAAGCCGATTATCGAGATGTGTGTACAAGTACCGTACGCCGACTTCCGTGCTACATATCGATGCTGCCGAATGTGGTGAAAGGGATAGGTTTGACGCAGGTACTCCAGTCGCTACACACCTATCTGTCTCAATTCGTCCGTACATATCCTTATTTGCAGAGAAGGGTGAACCAGTGGCCAAAGAGTCGTTTCGTAACAAGCAGGCGGAGACTCGGAAAGGGACGAATTCGATTCCAAATTGCCATCCATCGTGATCTCTACAAATATCAGGATTATGTTTTTGCCCGCAGCAGTCTCGCTTCCAACCGCTCCCTCTGAAATAAACGTACGAGTTTCTTCAACAGCATCGTGATTGCAAAAATAAAACGGAGGTCCATCCCCGCTCCGCATCGAGACGGTCTTCCTATTGCTCTGGATATCACCGCATTTGATCAAGAGGTCCCACTCGAGGTTGATAAACATTGTTTAAGGCCCTGTCAAACAAATCTGGATATTCGGGACCCTGCTAAGCATAAACGGCATGGCTTATGCCTCTTCCCCAATTCTGTCTGGTGCATCCCTCCAACTTCCAACTTCCGCCCTGCCCTAGCCAAGTTTCCTCTACCGAGCCCAAACCCAGAGCGTGTGGCACGCGAGTTTTGGCGCGTTTGGACGAATCCTCGGTGAAGGGTCCAAGCCCAATACAGTGGTAAGTTTGATGATCATTTCGTCATTCATCTGGTTTTGCTTTTTCTGAATTTACGGGAGGGATCGTGACGGAAAAGTTTGGGGAAAAGCCTAAATTTCCGAAAGGGATTAAAGGGGTTAGTGGAGGAGCCCGAAGAGCTGCTTCGGGAATGTGCTTGCTTGCCTAACTTGGAATTCTCTACTGGCGAGCAAAGATATACTTCGTACATACAGGTATCAACCGTGGGTCTCCTCTGTTGTTCACCGGAAACTCAAGTCCGCCGACTTCCTCGTGCAGTGTCGAGCCAAGGTCATGAACAAGTTCTGTTGCTTAGTGATGCCTCCGGCGAGTGAGCTGTCAAACATCTTCTTGTCAGTTGTCAGTCTGCTGAGCCTTCCTCAAACGTAGCTTCATCCCATCTCGTCCAATCCATCTTTCTCAGAGCCCTAAGTTCTCAAACGCTGCTGTGAGTCTATCGACGGCCATGACCGCATCATTCTGCATTTTTTGCGCAGTCGGTCCGGATCGATATCATCGTGCATTCTGGAAGTCTTCTCCTCGCAGGCAAGCGTTGCTGCTGTGAAAGCTTCGAGGTCTTGGGCCTTCCTGGTGAGACCTCTTACAGAAAAAAAGCAAAAGCGATCTTGATGAGCGGTCGGGTGGAGGCTCAGCCAAGGGACCAAGCAAGAGTCTATCCAGATTCGGCATATGGAGCGAAAATGGTAATCGCAGGCGGAAAGAAGAGCCCGCAGAACTTGAACGGCTGTCTGGTGTTTAGGAGGAGACTGTGGCTGTTGTCAATTAGCAACGATGCAAAACAATAGTCATGTGACGGTAGCCGTTTGATATCTTGTCGATCACTCAAGCCAGGAACGGGACGAAGACATCATGACGTACCAGCGGCTCTGAGACCCTGAACTACCGGAATCTTGGGTCTCAAATCAAAGTCATCCGCATCACAAGCCTCGATCCCTCTGTTGTCCGGATATCTTTCCGAACTATCCTCCAACTCTGCCTACTTGTACAAGTACTTGTACATACTTTGAATCCTCAGCATCTCGTACAATTCGATCAGCGATCTGAGACATGAGCAACACCGACCTGATGGAGTAATCCGAAGCAGCTTATTCAAATGTCTTCGGATACTTTTCGGTCCATATCTGAGATATATCCCAGCACAAGCAGTATGTCCCCAACTGGGCCGGTGGCGGTCCGGTGGTCCTGCTTAAGCAACCATCATGGAGTAAGATTTCGGAGGTGTGCTGAAAGAAGCTTGATTGAACAAAGGTAAGCAAGGACAGAAGATGGAAGTGATGTAAGAATCGGATGATAGATACAGAAATGTGAGTATCTGCACTCGCAATCTCGGTTCTTCTCAAGCTAACCTTAACCCCCACCGCCGATCGGGAGCCCCAGTTCCAAATGCAGCAACGAACTTGCAATTGGGATTATGAGATATCCGAAAACCATCTTAGGAATGGTTCAGGGACGTCTACTTCCGCTTCGGGTGATATCTTTCCAATTCCGTCGTGCTGTCGACTAGTCCGTCTGGTCCGGGGCGCCCAATCGGAGGATTCGGAGGATTGCATTCAGCAGGGCTCCGACACAGGTGAGACGCTGGTACGGGGGAAAGGAGTGCAGTGACGATGTAGATGTATGTAGCTACATATGCTTGCAGCATGAGCTCACAATAAGTTCACTCGTTGGCACTTTGGTAAAGCGTCTGCACATTTTGTCAGTAGAGGCCCTGAAAGGGTCGCATTAGAGCCTCACGATGTCGTCACAGGGTCCTCCATATGCAGCCTGAGAACCGCTTCATTGAGTTGAACAAATGCTGTGAAGTGTGTAGATAGTTCTAGTGAGACGCTGGCATGCTAGGCATCTCAGAGAAACTGGAACTCTCTAGTACTGGATGACATATAGCTCCAAGATCTAGAGCATACCAGCTTATAGTTCTTGCCTCATTCGGCTCTTCCGAAAGTTTTCGATAATGCTTACAGGATCTCTAACCACAAATCTGTGAGTACATGATAACTCTGGCCATAAATGGCCATAAAGCAAAACTGCCATCTCCCCCGACGACCGACGTGTTACCTTTCGGCTCGGGTCTCGGTGTAGAGTACCCCTTCATGGAAACATCGGGAGTGGCCGACGGATGCCAAATAAAGCCCATACTAATAAGACGATGTCATCTTGCAGGTTTCTCTTCACTTCATGTCAGGAAAGACTTCATTGAAATGAAGCATCCATAAGTATGCTTTCGAGAACTAGGCGTACCCTTCTTATTTGGGATATCCGTATTCAGCAACTTGTGTTATACCGTATTTGTACATCTCATTTCTCATTTGGGCCATGCAAGACATGAAGTGTTGATGCGGAGGCAAATTGAAGCCCTGATAGATCGATTGGCTCAGAGTTCTTACTGCCAAAGTTGATCAGATAGTTTTGGGTTTCGTAGTATGCCTAGGAACGTCAGTAAAGGTCATGGATTGGACATCAAACTCACGATGCTTCCCATCAGCCCGAGGGACCTTCAGCTTCTCTATGGTTAGTCCATGCCTGCAAGGTCTCGTTACTCCAAGTGGTTGCCTTAGACTTCCATATATCGTATTGTTCCACTTCCGGAAGTATTGGCACCCTTTTTGGCATTCTGTTGTCAAAGCCATAGTCCATCAAAACTGGATTCAATTTCAAGGAGTTGTAATGGATAGCGCCATCGAGATGGTCGTGACGATCAGGGGAATTCCGATTGGATGCGAGGCTTCCCCGTGAGGGCTCGGAAGGATGCGTTGACGTGGTGAACGGACCGTAGCGAGTTTTCGGGTTTCGATGCTTATCGGCTTTTGAAATCGTCACTATGGAGTGCTTGTTAGGAAGATCCCTGAAACTCGCAAAGTGAGAGCTTACCGATGATCAAGAAACAAGCCTCTCATATGTTGAAGACTGTGAACATGGAACACCAAAGTTCGGCACACGGGGTTGAGACGGTTCGCGAAGGGTTCTTTGCAAGGCATCGGCAACGCTAGCTTGCAAGGACCCTGACCACCGCAAGGAATACCCACCCGGTGTTCAAGCAGAGCATTCCCAACAACTTCGTATTTCCGCGGTCAGAGCCTCGCTTTGAAATCTTACAGTCCATCAGCAACAGTGAGAGCCGGCAAGTATGACACAAAGCCAAGGTCGAGTGAATATGGTCGTGAGACCCTCGGAAGCCGGACCAGCTTTGCTGAATGTGTATTTCTTTCCGACTGAGGTACTCGTAATGCTTTCTCCTGCCACCCTTTACTTGGCTAACTTCTCATCCGAAATTGCCGGTACGCTCGCTGGGTTGCTCATGGTCGAAGTGTCGAAGAACGTATTGTCCTGTGTACATGTATGTTCATTCGTTGAGATGTCCGAGGCTAGATACGCTGTTCGTTCAGAGGCAAGTGATATCCACCAGCACTCATGTCGACACCCCAATCGTTGGCCATCTCCAATGGAATGCCTGTGAGTTCCATGCTTTGCTGTAGGACGTTAGTATAAACACAACAAGAAGTCTGCAGATTAGCTCTAACCAGCACAATTGCGTTGAAATCAATCTTGAGTATCCAGTAGCATTTGGCTCCGCATGCTTTCCATTGCCCATGGGCGTCCACCAGCAGCTTTGTTAACAGGCTAACTGATCAGGTTGGATGAATGAGGCGACTGTGAGTGGCTTTGTCGTCGAAAGTTGCTATTCATAGATGAGACCACGCCGCCACTCATCTCGGCGGTCTGGAAATCTCGATTGGTCATGTTTGTTGTTCATCTCCCCGAAAATGAGCTTCGACTGTGGGCAAGCTGTTGGTGACTCCGGTAAGCTCGGTCGGTAGTGGATTGTTGAGGTTAATGAAGATGGATCTGATTGGGGATGTTGTGATTGATGGAGTTGAATGTTGGTTACAGGTGACTTTGTGGTGTCGCCGGAAGATGCAACGGAGAAACACTTGTTAGTTAGTAATTCTCGGCGTTGGTGGGCGGTTTAAGTTTAAGTTTAAACGGCGAGCCTGAAGCTTTAAGCTTCTGCTCCTTTAATTTCAGTGCCTTATGTAATGTAGGCTAACCCAATTGACTATAGTTTCCCTTAT
Source organism: Ascobolus immersus RN42 (assembly GCA_003788565.2). Classification (NCBI taxonomy): domain Eukaryota; kingdom Fungi; phylum Ascomycota; class Pezizomycetes; order Pezizales; family Ascobolaceae; genus Ascobolus; species Ascobolus immersus. The sequence continues at coordinate 81,084 of ML119659.1, read as the reverse complement.
TTTCCGTCCGTGCTACCAGGGCATGTAACCATCAAAATCCATCAAGTAGAAAAAAGAACTCCTCCGCCTGGTGTCACTAATAATAATACTCCCGCCATTGTCTTCCTTAGGATCCTTTGATAGCTTCTTCTGCCTGTTTCTTCCTTGTGTCTCCAGTCTAACGCCCAAGCGAAGGCAGCGCAGCTGGCGAGTGGGTGGTAGACAAAGTCCGTCAATGCTTCTCATTTCCCATATCTTTCTGCCGTACCGATTCTATTCTTCTCATATCCTCAAGCTTCTTCCTCCTTTTTCCTCCTTTGTGTCTCAAGTCTGTCGCCCTAACGCAGGCAGCGAAGCTGACCAGTGGGCGATGGACAAAGGTCATATATATCGCGCATCTATTTTCCATAGGATGTAATGTGCGTATTGTGCTGCCGCCAGTGCCTGAAGTGGTGTGGGATTGAGGATCAATTGGAACCATCGTCGTGGGGTGAGGGGTTCGGAGAGCTGTAGTCGTTGGAGGAATCGAGCGCGAGCTGTCGCGAATTCCGGGCATATAGCTATGACGTGGTGTTCGTCCTCGGTGGTGTGGCAAGTGGGGCAGTGGCGGTCGGCTCGCAAGACGACTCCGTACTTCGTGCGGTCACGCTGACGTTCTACCATGATCCGGGTGGATGACACTCGAAAGCGAGATATCGCTGTTGCTTCCAATCGTGGTAGATCGAGATAGGCTGGGCGTGGACGTGCGGGCAGTTCGCGGCCAAAGATCGTATGGAGGCAGTAGAGTCGACTCATGATGCTGAGTGCGTTTTTGGCTTGACTATGTATTTTTGCATGCGCGGTGTCGAGCAGCAAGGGTACATAGAGACGCAAGGAGGCGGTCAGAGCTTCGATTGACTCCGTGTCAATGGTGATCGCGAAGTGCCGCCAGATGGCCTTCTTCAGCCGAGCGAGCCAGGTGTTGTCCGATTCACGAGCGTTTTCGATTGCTTGTTGGATTGCCAAACCCACGTAACGTTCTGGTTCGGTGAGGGCTACGTTTGACGCATACAGGGCATATCTAGCGGCCAAGTATACGCGTCGAGCGGAGAGCGGGATCTCGTGGAAATCGTGAAGGATGGTAGCAGTGATTGCTCTGGGATGTACTCCGACGATATAGCGCAAGCAGGTGAGCTGGAACCGGTCTATTTCCTCTTCCAGGACTTTGGAGACGTCGAAGCAGGTCTCAACGGCGTAGTTGAATCTCGACTCGATCAGCGATGTATATAGCATGTGAAGGTGTTTGGGGGATCCGACGAGCATATGAGGTTGTAGGATCATCAGGCGGGCCAGTGCCGTCCTTGCGCTTTCCAGTTGTTGAGTCGCCATACGATTTGAGTCCCATTTCTTGCCTTCTTTGAGGAGATACCCGTTGAGTTCGAGAGAGGTAACCCGCGGTATAGCCGTAGTTGGTTGCCCTTCTGTGCCATAGACCGTTCCGACGGCAGTGGAGGGATCTCCCAGGACGTAATGCGAACTTTTAGCTGGTGAGAGGAACAGGTTTTTGGCTGCAAACGCTTGTGCTCGATGGCTGACTTTGGCTTGAATGCCCTCCAGCGAAAGACAAAGGAGCTTAAGGTCGTCTGCAAGGAGGAGTTCCGGGATGGTGGTGGCCATGAGCGAGGCATCGTGTGGGTGGGGAGATTGGACGTCGGCAATGTAGGTAATGAAGAGTAGTGGAGATGGTGGGTCGCCTTGTGAGACTCCCGAGCCGACGGGGAACAGGTCAGAGTACCGACCTTCGTACCTGAGCATAGCTGATCTGTTGGTATACATGGCTTTTAACACCACCATATGTTTTCCTCGTAAGCCGTAGTTCATCAGTTCCCGAAATAGTTTCCCTACTGGCACGCAGTCAAAGGCTTTCTGAACATCCAGAGCCACCAGGTGGAGTGGTTGCGCAAGCAGAGCGTACTTTTCATGGAGTTGTCGGAGATCGAAGAGATTATCGGTAGTGCGTCTGCCTGGTCGAAAGCCGGATTGCGCCTGGGGGAGAATGCCTTGAGCCTCGATGATGTTCTGGAGACGGTAGGTGAGGTCTCTGTTGTAGACCTTGCGTAGGTTGGGTTGTAGGTATATTCCTCGCAGGTCTTCAGGCGCAGCGGTCGACTTCCTGGGTTTGGGCAGGGCTACGACAATGCCTCGTGTCCATGAGGTTGGGACTCGGCCGGAGTTGGTGATGTTGGCGAAGAATGTCTGAAGTGCCTCTGGGGACATTTGAGTTATCTGAGCTTTATACATACCATCTTCGCCTGGTGCTGAGTCACGCATCTCTTCGATGGCCATGTCGATTTCGCTTTGGGAGAAAGGTTCCTGCAATTCGGGGTGAGGGTTGGCTAACAATTCTTCGTCGGTTGGGCATTCCGCCCAATCTCTGTCTTCCAGTCCCAGCGAGAAGCGTTCTGCCATGTGAGAGGCAATCTGATCTGGTGGGGCTAAAATAGAGGCCGAGCCATCTTTCCAATATTTACCAATATGTGTCCACAGTTTCTTAGGGTCGCGTTCCGTAGCGATAACATGTTCCAACTTGCGTCTGGCGGTGGAGCGGCGTTGGCGTTGGACTCGGGCTACTTCGCGCCGAAGGAGCTGGAGTCTTTGTTTTCCGGTGTTGCTGAGTATTCCTCCAGCGTTCTTTCGTGACAATCGGCGGATTTGGCGGATAGCGTTGGAGGTCGTAATTGCGGGCTCGTGAGGGGTCGGTTTGAATAGAGTTTTGGTGTTAGGTCGAGTGGGATGTGGAGCAGTAGCCACCAGCTCCTCTTCCCATCGATCGGGTGTTGTTTTGTCGGTTTGGCGAGGGGGTTGGGGATGGGGAAGTTGTCGGGGTGGTTGAATACGGTAGGTTGAGTCGGAGATGATTTCTAGAGGTGAGTGATCGCTGTCGAGTGTCATGTCGAGAGCTCGAGCCTTGGCGAAGTTGCTGCCCGTAAGCTGTAAGATGTAATCATTAGTGGAACTGGTGATGCCTTTTTGGAACGTCATGCGATCCAGTGGGATCCAACTCCATCTGCCGTAGGGTCCGAAGGCTGTATTCAGCATACGTTTACCACGGGGACATATGACCGTGTCGGGGAGGGCTTGCACTCGGAAGTTCATGTCGCCGATGATGAGAACTTGCATATCTGGGTCTGTGCCGGCGTCACCCATGTGTCCCAGTAGATAGTCGATCGGATCGACAGGCCAAAGTTGATTGTAGGAGCTATTGATTGGTGGGAGGTAAAAGAATGAGACCCGAAGCGTGCCAATTGCCAGTGAGATGCAGTCCACGTAAGAAGAGAGATTCTGTTCAAGGACGGCGTATTGTATTCCTGTTTTGATGTAAACGATAAGGCCGCCGTGCACTGGGCCGGTTTTGTCAGGGTGAAGAGAGGGTATGACTGTATAGTTGCGTCTAGTGACCAAATGGAGTTCCTAGGGTTTGGTCCAGACTTCTGCTATGCATATCACATCATAGGATTTATCAAACACTGTAGAGATGACGGAGTCACGAGTGATCTTTTTTGCCCAAGGTCCGGCGGTATTCCAGTAGAAAATAGACAATTTATTGGAATAGGTTTCATCAGGGACCTTGAGCGCGTTGTCCTATTGACGGTTGGCCGGCGACGTTTCCATAAACTCTGCATCCGAAGGGGTGAGCTGACGTTGCCCGGTGGTCTCGTCCTCGTCTGGAGCGGGTTGTGGCGAGCGAGAATTGCGAGCAGATTGACTCAATGCCCTGAAGGGGTGGTCGGTATTGGGGTCCCATTCGGATATAGGTTTGAGCCGAGCGCTGGATTCCGTACGGGTCTTGGAGAATAGGAGTTTGCCATCCTGTCACCGGTGGTGACTTGGATGGAGTGACGTGGGATGGATGAGTAAGCAGCCGTCGGTATTTAGACTTGGTGCTCGTCTCTTTAGCAATGACATCCCCGCTTTCTGGTCAAGATCTGTGCTCCCATGACAATGGTAGCAACACCGACTGTCGATCAGAAACTCGGATAGCAGTTTTACAGGAAGGATCCTCACCGCAGTTGGATCTCCATCAGAATCCCCACCTCCGCATACAGCCTATACGATCTTTTGCAATCTATTGCGATTTTTTTCTCTCCTTGTCCCTTCGGCAAACCATGGTCAACAACGACCTGAGCCACAGTTCCATCTCTTTTCTTTTTCCGGCAAACCATGATCGTCCCCAGCGAGATCTGAGCCAGAGCACGATTCATTTTCTTTTCGGCAAACCACGGTCTTCCCTAGCAGGATCTGAGCCTTCCTTCTCGTACCAATCACTTTCAGTATCTTTTCACCCTGTCGTCAGTCTTTGCTGCCGATGCTTCAAGCGACAATGTTCCGGACACTAGTGAGATGCAAGCTAGCATAGTCCGATGCATGCCTTCTAGAAGAAACTTCCAACAAACCTCGAGTTGGTGGGAGCTCGACAATGTTGCTCTTCTCACTAGAGCGCGACAATGTCATTCTCTTTACGGGATCTGGACCTTCCTCTTTCCAGCATCATCATCAGCATCATCACTAGTCCGATCCTTACTCCTCAACAAACTTCCAACAAATCGCTTTGAAGGGAGTACCATTACAGCGACCAGCTCTGTACGGGACCTGGACCTTCCCCTCTCCAGCATCATCATCATCATCCGATATAACAACTCTTCCATCACCTCAAGAACTACGATTTGGGCGACCATAACAACACTTCCATCACCTCAAGAACCATGATTTGGGCGAGAATTTTAGCTCTAAAGAACGACAATTCCGACAGCTGTCGACAAGCATTTCACCTCCAAGGACGACGCATTTGGGCTTGTTTTCAGGCATGGATTCTAGCTCGAAAGGCCAGCGATTCTCCCCAGCTTTCATGCCCTCCAGCGATTTTCCACCAGCTTTCAGGCTCTCAAGAACGATGAATTCAACCTGTGTTTGTACGAGGATTTCGACCGGCATTTAGATCTCCAGGACATCGCATTTCCGTCTGCAGTTCAGCTCTTGAGGACGGGAGTCCGGGCCACAAGGACACGTTTGGAGGAGCTATTCAATCACTACTTCGGTCGGGTTTTGGGCTCTCAAAAACCGTCGATTTTCCACCAGCATTGGAGCCATCAAGAAGGAGGATCTCACCTGTGTTTGTGCTCTCAATATCTCCGATTTCCGCCAGCTTTCAACCACCTCAGAACGTCGAGTTTCCGCCAGCATTCACCTGTGTTTGGGCCTTCAAAACCGCCGATTTTCTGTTAGCATTCCTGCCATCCTTCCAGCCATCAAGAGCGACAGTATGGGCTCTCAAAACCGTCGATTTTCCGCCAGCATTCACGCTTCAAGGACCTCGCTGTTTGGGCTCTCAAAACCGTCGATTTTCCTCCAGCCTTCACGCATCAAGGACCTCGCTGTTTGGGCTTTCAAAACCGCCGATTTCCACCATCATTCAGGTCTAAAAGCCACCGATTTCCGCCAGCAATCAAGCCACCAAAGACGCCGATTTTCTGGCAGGTTTGGGATCACAAGGACGACGATTCGCTGGTGTTTGGGCGGTCATTTGGGCTAGGATTCTGGGCTTCAAAGACGGAAGTATGAGGGCTTCAAGGACATCGGATTTGGCTTGGATTGAGCGGAATTTGAGCGAGGTCTTTTGGCGACAAGGACATCGGATTTGGCTTGGGTTTGGGCGGTCATTTGGGCTGGAATTCTCGACTTCAAAGACAACACGTTTTCCGCATCCATTCAGCCCTCAAGAACAACGCATTCTGCCACTAAAGGACGGATGATTCAGGGTTAGAGGGCTTCGATTTCATCTATGGTTGGGCAAGGGCTTCGTGGGATTGGTCTTTTCTTTTTTTTCGGTTTTTTCTTTGTTTGTAGCGGGCACTGTCACCGGTGGTGACTTGGATGGAGTGACGTGGGATGGATGAGTAAGCAGCCGTCGGTATTTAGACTTGGTGCTCGTCTCTTTAGCAATGACATCCCCGCTTTCTGGTCAAGATCTGTGCTCCCATGACACATCCGCATCTCTAGAGATGTAGGAGGACTCCCGATGCTTACGGGTGTCGCGGCTCTCAGACGCTTCTGCGTAGGGGTTTGCTTGGGAACGGTTGCGAGGGTTGAAGGCGGTACGAGGTGCTTTCGTCGGCGACGGCGGCTTGCGGACTGGTGTGGAGGCGTTGCGGGCGGGGCGGGGAGGGAGGGGTGTGCCGAGGAGCTTGTTGATCTGTGCTTCTTCCTCCGCCTCAGATTGCGCGTCCGGTTCCTCAATCATGGCCTCTGCTTGGTCGGGCTCCATTTGTGCCTGTTGTGTCTGTGCCGTGCGTTCCTTCGTCATCAACCTCAATTGGACTTCAATCTCCTCCTGGGTGATCTTGTCAACCAGTTTCGGGTCCACTGTCTCCAGTCCGTTTCTACCCATGACTTTGATGACTCCATTATCTCTTCGGCGGAAGTCTTTGCCGTGTTTGGCCCGCAGATGATTCACCTTAGCCTGAGTTATGTTCCCTTCTTCCTGTTGTTTCTTGGTAAGGTTTTTCCGAACCGTGAAGGGGAGGGCTTTGCGGGGGTGAACTGCTCGCCAGTTATCGGCATATTGATTAAAGGCTTCGAGGATGAGGTTGCGAGTGCGAGTGCTGAAGAGTTCGAGTCGAAGGATGGGGATACTGGGACGTCCAGGGCGTGGGAGAGTGGATGTGCGTTCGGCATGGGTAACCGATTCGTGCCACTCCATTTCCGACTGCTCCATCGCTTCGAAGAGAGATACCAGATCATCATCGATGGTGCCGAGGGGTCGTCCAGTCTGGTCTCGCTCGCCGTGGCCGAACACGACTAGGCTCATTCTGCGTTTCCATATCTCCGTCTGCTCAACAAAGGTGTCCAGGCGTGCGGCAAGGCCTTGCACTGTTTCCTGATCCGTGGCCCGGTGTTTGGCATGAGTGAGTTGGTCTTGATTGTAGCGGGTTTGGAAGGTGGTGAGCTTGTTATCAACCCCGATTGCTTTGGTGCCGACATTACGGATAGCTTGGGCGTTCACGGTAGAGGCGGTATGGAGAGTGCGGAGATGCTTGAAGACAGTTTTTTGATTTGTCTGGACGTGATGGACCTCGTGTCGGGCTTGTAAAGCCAAACGAGCAGTTTCGCGGACGTCGGGGGCGAGTGGTTGAGTGAAACTGTTCTCGAATGCTTCCAGGTCGCGTTGTACTGCTTTCTCCAATTCTTCGGGTTTCCAGTTCAGTAGCCGTTCCAATTCGTCATCCGTATCTTCTCCGGTAGCTGCTGTGCCTGAGAGCAGTGCCTCCAACTCAGCTGTGTCGTTGGTAGTGCGGCGAGTGAGAGGAGCGGACTTGTTGTAGACGACGGTTTCGCCCGGCAGGAGGGGTTTGTAGGGCGAGCTATCGGCAAGTCGGATGTTGCTTCTAACGACTTGGTTGGTGTAGATTTGAAGAGCTGGAACGGACAAGAGACGCTGATGGATACGTTGACGGTAGTCTTTGACGGTCTCAGAGGCGGGGTCGGACACGGGGATGCCAAAAGCTTGGGCGACCTTGTCTAGGCCTGGTTTTTGCATATGACTGATGGTAAGGCTGAATTGGATAGGAGGTGAAGCAGTGGCCTCGGCCATGGCAGTATCGTCCTGAGGGGTAACGGCAGCCATGATCAGTATCTAGAATAGTGATTGGTGGGTAACAGAGAGAGATGGGACACTTTCCGATGGTAGAAGCCTCGTAGTGACCGTTCGCTGGCGTTCAGGTCTAGTCCCACGGGGAGGAGCAAGAACGATACTTTGATCACTACTGAGGCTGGTGTCGGAAGAGGTGAGACCGAAGAGTAACTGTGGTGATGTGTATGTTTGGGGCCAGTTGGGGTCGGTCCGGTGTCGAAAAGTTCTGAATAGAGTGCAACCACGCCTAATAACCGATGCAGAGAGTATTGGGCTCGAAAAACCGTATCGAAGTCGTTGTTGAAATTGCCGAGGAGGCTTTGCACCGAGTAGCTAGAGGTTTCGGAGCCTTGCACTGTTTCCTGATCCGTGGCCCGGTGTTTGGCATGAGTGAGTTGGTCTTGATTGTAGCGGGTTTGCGGTTGTTTCCGATGTTGGTCTTTAATTCTTGAGAGGTTGTCCGAGGAACAAAGAGAAAGAGTACGGCATCATGACATGACGGGGCTTGCCTTGTGTTCTCACTGTTGCTTTTTAGAGACGGTCACATACGGCCATAGATTGAAGAATATACGGGATCCCGTCCGCTCTCCCATAGTCAAGCTTCTAATCGCCAAGTTAGTACTGCGGTTGGGTGACCACGCGGGAATCCTTGGTGCTGTATGTCTTTTTGTCCATTCGCCTCGAGCAATGCAATAATCAAGAGGAGCAAACTTAGCGGTTTTCCGGTTCATTTTATGGCACATATAGAGATTATGTTAACTGGCATTCCAAATTCAAATCCAAAATATCCCTACCCCTTATAACCAACTATTAGAAGTAAACAAGCAAAGGGAAACAAAAAGATGAAGCAAACATAAAGCCCTAAAAAACGCCGAAGTAGATACAATGCAACCCTAGATCCCCACAAACGGCTACAATAAAACCTGCTAAGAAAGGGTAGAAGTATGATACAGAAGCCCATCTGCGCCTCTCGAACAACCCAACCCACTCAACAAACAAACATCCTCATCATCGTCGACTGCTCGACCCACCCATCATCATACTCCCACTCAGCCTCCCCGTAAACCCACCAGTACTAATCCTACCCGTATCCCCACTCCCAAAGAGCTCCCCCGTATCCTCCCTGCCAAACTCTTCAACATACTTCATCTCTCTCAGCACTCTATTCCTCCTTATCCTCGTCTCTCTAGCTCCTCTCCCCCGTCCAGGTCCAGGACTACTGAAACTAAGATCCTCCACATCCACCTCCGACAGCTCCTCATCCTCCTCAAACGCCAGCGTTGCATCTTCGAGATTCAAGCTATGGTCTCGGCGGTGGGGTGAGCTCTGGGATAGTGGACCGGAAAGGTCGAGGGAGAGGTTGGGGTCGAAGGCGGAGTTGTGAGTATTGTCTTGTTCGTTGTCGTTCCTTGGCTCGTTTGCCTGAGAGGAAGCTGTGCCTGGGAAGAGGAGAGATGAAGAGGAGGAATGGCGAGGCGTGTATTCGAGCTTGGGGATGGGGGTGGGGAAGCCGACGGTTCTATCGTCCCTCTGCTTTTGAGGTGTGCGAAATTCCCCACCTGCATGCTCCAAGCGTGGTGGTGAGCTTGTTCGGGGCCTTGCTGGTGTTTGTGGATGGAGAGAGAGAGAAGGTGAGGAGTTCGGTAGTGTTGGCAATGATGGAGAGGAGTTACGTTGCCGTGGGATTGGGGAAGAGGAAGCAAGCCGTGGGAAGAGGTTCTTACGGATGCCATTGTTGGTCGGCGGTAGTGGTGGAGTCGAGGGCGGAATGCGGGTGGAGTTTGCCCTGGCAGGAGAGCGGAGACCGCCTGGTGTGGAAAAGTCTGCCTCTGACTCCGACTCGGAAGAATTAATTGTTTGAACTCTCGAGATTGGAGATGAGGATCCAGATGGTGGGAGGGCGGTTTCGTTCGGGTTGACCTCTGATTCGTTCGAGGATTCATATTCCATTGCCGTTTCAAAGAGGTCGTTACCAGTGGTCTGGTTCGGGATAGATCCGGAGTTGTTTCCAGAGTTAGTTCCAGAGTTATTTCCAGAACGGTTCTCATTGCCGCTTTCCCGTTCGTCTTCCGTGTATTCGTCATGCTGATCGAGTTCCTTAGTGTGTTCGGGCTCGTTGGAGTTGTTACTGTGAAGAATAATATCGTGTTCATCCGTAGGAACATGCTCATTAGAGTGAACACTGTGCTGCTCACTGTGCTGCTCGTGTTCCTCATGTTCCTCATGCTCATGCTCATGTTCGTCCTCATCGAACGAATAAGCCGCCCTCTCCTCCCTCTCTCTTTCCTCCTCACCATGATCATCATGATGCTCCTCTTCACTCTCTTCCTCACTCTCATGCTCCTCAACCCGCATCGACCGCCTACTGATACACCTACTCCTCGCCGCCTCCCTCTGTTCCCTAACCTCATCATAATCACTCTCCTCCTCCTCTTCCTCCGCCCCTTCGCTAACCTTAGTAGCGTCATGGTGCCACTCCACCCCCTGTCTATCTTCTCCACTGTGGCCCATGCTCGCCGCCACCAACCCCAAGCTCCTCTCAAGACTCCTCTCCAATTCCGCAGTATCACCATCAACAAACGTACTGATATGTTCCATATCGTCCTCCCTCTCAACATGTGGTGAACTAGACAACCGTCTCGAAAGCGTCCTTTGCTGGCTTTCCTGACTAGACCGGCCGGACGAAGGTGAATAGTTTCTCCTCTCCTCATTCTCGTGTTCTGAATGAGGTGAGGAGGAGTGTTGTCCCTCTTCTTGAAGCTCTCCATGAGGAGAGATCGAGTCCAGACTCCGATGTTCCTCGTCATCGGTGAAATCTAGCACCTCCAGCTTCTCCTCCAACTCCCTGGAGATGGTAACCGGACTTGACCCCCTCCGCCCCTGCAACTCTTGTATCCGAGCCTCATGGTCGTCGTCTGAGAAGTCAAGACGTTCGATTAGTGCCTCCAATGGTGGGTCCAGCTTTACTTCTTTACTCTTTTCAGTAGTGCTAGAACTGAAATCGTAAGCTGGCCGTGAACCATCTCTTCTGTCTACCTCATAATGATCGTCGTGGCCCTCGTAGGAGTGATGGCCGTCGTCCGAATGTTCTTCCTCATGTTGATATTCTTCATGATGAGACTCATCGAAATCATATCGTCCCTCTCTATCACTTCTCTCTCTTTGCTCGTCATGATGCCTTGAAAGGTCAGAGCTATTGTCCATCCTGCTGCTAGACCCCGTTTCACTAGAACTGCTAGGCTTATAGACGTAATCTTTTAGCGGACTGGATTTTTTCGGGAGGAACTTGGCGATGGAGGCTGGGACGGATGGAACTCTTGACTGAATAGGCGTCGACGGTACTGGAGCTGGAGCTGGAACGTATTGTTGGACAGGGGCTGGGTTGAGCCAGATGTCTGTTTCATCTCCAACATCTTCCTCAAATTCATCGCCGGATGAGAAATATTGGCGGCGAGGCTGACGATGCTGATCGTACTCCTCATCCTCCTCGTTGTCGGATGAAGGATGAACGATTTCGATTTCTGGGATGGGTTGGTCCGAGGCCCATGCTTCCCTGGGCACGAGAGGAGAGGCAGTGTGAATTTTGAGATGGTGGGCGTCCACTGGGGTACTTGAAATATTGATTGCACTAGAGGTACCCGCAGCGTGGGAGGTATATCCTCTTGGGAGTGGAATTTTGGACTGCGGAGTGGAGGAGCGAGATCGAGCTTCAGACTGAGGCAAGGGTACTGGCGAGGAAGATTGGCGTTGTGGAGAAGAGGAAGCCTGAACCGAGCGGTACTGAGAAGAGGGCGAGGGTGTTGGTTGCTGCTTGGTCTGTCGTTCAGGCGAAGAGCTTGACTTCGCATCTTCCACTGACGCTTGCATTGCTGGCGGAGAGGATTGATACTTTGACAATTCCTCCTGGTCCCAGCTTCCATCGGGACACCTATCCTCCCAGAGACTCTCGTCCCTCACAAGCCGCGGCCTACGTACCATTGGTGAGCATGGAAGCTGTTGACTCTCTTCCAATTCATCCTGGACCTGTGCACGGCGGAAAACGGGTGGAGAAGATGGCTGCCAGGACTGGTGAGCCTGCTCATCGATTCGGACAGATACACCACCCGCAGGAGAACTGTTTTCCTCTGGACGTATCGACTCTGAGCGAGCAGGTGTTGAAGCTCTTATTGACTCTGGTCGGGATGGCGTCTCTGCTCTCTTTGTCTCTGTCCTTTTTGGCTCTGTTCGAGACGGTGTCTCCGCTCTTTTCGTCTCTAACCTAGAAGGCGTCTCAGGCCGCTTTGCCTCAGCTCGAGAAGGCGTATCTGCTCGTCTTGTCTCTCCTCTAGCTGGTGTGGAAGAGGCCGCTGGGCTAAAGAGCACGCTATTACTGACAAGGAGGCTCGACTGGAAATTGCGGAGGTCAAAATCCGAGTCGGGAACGGTCTCACAACGAGCATTACGGCCAGGTGAGCCTTTCATGGCGGTAGTATTGGCCCCGTGTGAGGATTGCTCGGACGGATGTGGTTCCTCATGGTGGTCTTCGTGATGGTCTTCATAGTGGTCTTGACTATGCTCGTCATGGTAATCCTCCTCGTCCTCCTCGTCTTCTTCATCACCATAGGAATCATCCAAGTCCTCACGAGTATACTGAACGCTGTTACGGTTGCTGCGGTTTTGCTGAGGAACAGGGCGAGTAGTTCCAGCACTGGACTCTTGTGTAGACGCCTGTTGAGCAGGGCTACCAGAAGGTGATGTCTCGTAGGCACGATTTGCCATGAAGGCGCTTGTTGATTCGGGCGTCCTTGAAGCGTAGGCATCGAGCCTGTCGTATAGTTCGTCCGCATTAATGGGATCCGAGTCATGTCGTTCTTCCGCTAGATGCTCATCCTCCTTTTGTTTCTCTCGTTCAGTCTCTCGCTGCTGTTCTTGGTTCTGCTGAATTGTCGAAGAAGACGAGCCATGCTGCCCGTTTAAATAGCTTGGACTGCCGATTCGGAAACCGCCCTGCTGCCCATCATGACTATTTCCTCTTCTTAGAGTGACGTATCGTGCCCCCAGGCTACTCTCTGGATCACCTTCCTCCTGCTCCCGACTCTGCTCCTGTTCCCTTTCCTCCCGTCTTTTCCTCTCCGCCTCCGCTCTTGTAGCGGACGGGGTCGGAGAAGGTTCCCTCCACTCTCGTGGTGTGCGCCCACCGTGCCTAACCTCCTCTTCCTCTTCTGAAGTATCGTCCTGGTCCCGATCAACGTCGACATTGAAGTATCTGGCCGGACTCCCTCGTCCGCTCCGTTCCTCTTCTTCATCTGATTCTTCGGGGATAGGCCAGACGTCTCGAGGGTTTCCCAAATCGTCGGTAAAAGCTGCATCATTACCCCCCTCGGTTTCACTCAAGCTTGGTGTATTGCTCGCATTTGCCTTCCTTTCTGCAGTCGACTGTTGCGGTGGACTTGATAAGGAAACCGGTGGAGCGGCAGATGCAGAATTTTGTATCCTCGCCGACGCCGTCTGTCCTCCTTCCTGTGTACTTGCCGAAGTCGTATGTGCCAGCCATTCCCTTGCCCCCTGAACCTGCCGTTCCAACGCTTCGACCTTGCGATCTAACCCTCTCAACCACTCCAACTCCTCCCTTCCTTCATCTCTTCCAGTTGTTGGCGCCTCCATCATCGTCTGCTTCCCCTTTTCGCTGACACGCCTCCCCATGAAACCTAGTCCAAATTCATTCTCCCACACCCACCAGCCCATAAGCACTTTCCAGTTCCATTGTTTCCCAGACTCTGTTTCACCTTCGGGACCGCGGCGGATGAATGGTATGAGCGTTGCGGTTGTGGCTTCGAGATGGTTGATGAGCGGGGTTGGTGAGGCGATGCCGAGGGCGAGATGTGGAAAGAGCTGAGAGTTTGAGGATGGAGTCGGGATGGTGAGAGAGGGGAGGTAGGAGAGAAGGTCTGGTTTGCCATTAGTACTTCCGGTAGAATGCGGAGTCCGGGAGCGGAGATGGCGATCCATGAGACGCAAGGGGGAAAAGCCCAGTAAGGGACAGAAAGGCGTACCAGCGAGATCTTGTGGGGATATTCCTTGTGCCATTTTTGGAGAGAAACGGCGTTGGTGATGCTAATTGGAGCGCATAGGTTTGGTGTTGAGTTTTGGAAGACGTGAATTCCCGTGTCTCTCGATTACCTGGAGCACGGGACGCAGCAGAATTGGAGGTTGGTAATGCTTGGCACTGGCGAACCGCATGCTGATTATCCTCAAGATAAGATTTTTCGGTCATGGAAAGGTGTTCCGCCGTTAACGAAGAAGAAGGCGGAAAGCGGCCATGGTTCGTCCTGTCAATTGAGAGGGACGTCCATCTCTCCCAAGCAAACCCCATCGTCCTCATGTATCTTCCTCCAGAGATTCTACTCGAAATTTTCTCATATTTATATCACGACTGCCCGAAGCGATGCGGGTCGAAAGGCCTCACCCCCTTTTCAAACCACCCTACATTAGAGCTGATTCACCAACGATGCGATGATTCCATTGAGCGACGAACTATGTGGGCTGTTTGTCTCGTCGACCACTCTTTCAACAGAATAGCGACACCGCTACTCTACCGATCAATTGTTCTGTCCGTCATCCCGACCCGCCTGTTGTTGCGCACTCTCTTGGACAGGCCTGACCTCGGAAATTATACGTTGTCTTTGGCTGCTTATGATGAGGCGCGATTTATTCCGTCAATCAGGTTCCAAGGCGAATCAGAGTTGAACTACGAGCATAATCCATACTTTGCGCCAGAGGATTTGGAACTTGGGAGAGAGATGACAATACTAGCTGGAGAAAGGTTTGGAATGATAAAAGGCTGGCAAGACCAATGTGATGATGACGCGGACATTGCTCGCTCTTCTCGCCAACCATGGCTCTGGGTTTTCATAGTATGCAATCCCTCTTTGCCGCTCATTCCGGAATTAACCATCTTTTGAATTTAGCTTTTCTACTACTTGCCCAATCTACGGCACTTTGAGCTCACTCCCTCGGATGTTTTTGAGAATGCACTCTCTATCACCGAGAGTGTTCTCAACGGCTGGCTCAACACTGACAGTCACACTCTCCTTGCGGCACCTCGTTGTCTCAGCTCCATTACTTCAGTCAGACGGAGGGCTTGCGCATACGCTTGGGAGTTCTCGAATGACCGCCAAAGCGCCTCAAAGCTCATACACCCGATCCTCTGTACACCAAAGCTTCGACACCTGACGATTGATAATGCGGAATTCCATGATGCCAGAACCTACTCTCACTGGTATACGGAACACTTCGACGTTGAGCCCGAGCTGGACCCCAAAAATACGGCCTACTTTCACATTCTCTACACCAAAAACTTCATGTCGAATCTGGAAATTCTCGAGATGCACGGTTCTCACTTCAGTCGTGCCGGCCTGCGTGCGGTTTTCGAACGGACTCCCCACCTACGAGTCGTTAAGTTAGGCGTTGCGGACGGACAGGTTAATTGGAGTGACGATCACTTCAGCAGAGACGCAGACATGAACTTCTCAGCCGCGTTTGCACTTCTTCGAAATACTCTGGAGGAATTGGAAATGTATGATGGCTACAGCCAAACATTCATAACCCAGATGGATAACTATGGCTGGGTTGGCGACCTCAGCCAATTCGCCAAGCTAAGAAGATTGAAGCTGGACGACCATTTCTGGACTCTGCCGAACGATGTAAAAGGATCATCAGCGGATTACCTGCCTGACCACTTGGATTATCTTCAGCTCCTTACTGATTGTGGCGGCGTGCTCTATCAGGGGGTTTATGACAAGAAGGTGAATGGGGCTAAGGTATCTACAAGGAGAGGGCAACCACCGGATCCGTACTTGATACTTTGGGATGAGGAAGAGGAGGACGACTCGGAAAAAGATCAACAAACTGAGGATGAGTGGTGATCTCATAGATGAAGAATGGGCGCTAAAACTGTCGGCGAGGATTCATAGACGCTAAAAGACCTCACGAGGCACTTTACCCCTCTCTTGACTCTCCAAGATGGGTATCCTCCTCAAATTTGGAGTTGGGCGTGATGATTAGGGGTTTTATACAGATAACGGGTACGATTTCGCACTATGCTCTCTGAGTTTGCCTTTATTAACCGCTCTGCAGATTTGAATTCCTGAAGGATTTGAGTTCCAACCCATAGTACTATTCCATGGCGTCACTAAGTATTATACTTAGCTGTGCCGAAATATCCAATGGAAGTAAGTACTTCGTAGAAGTTCTTTCTGTGCATGTTCTATCAAGTATTTAAATAAACATGTGCCTACTTAAGTACTTGAGAAACAATGACAGACGTGCAAACTGCTAATTATATCCTCATTCAGGCTTGCCCAGACTCTTTCACGTGCGAACGGAAGGTTCCGACGGCCGGCATATTACCCTGAAGTTACCCCGGCTCCGACTCAATCGTGGTGGCACGAGAGAGGATCCTATTTGACCAGAGGGGAAAAAATAAAGGGAAATCAAAAATATGTCAGCTTGAAGGGTACATTAATAATGACCCTGTCCAAATGCGTGTGTCTCCGGATGGTATCCTGACGGGTTCTCACTGAGTGCAGGTGAAATGACAACATCTCAGTTCAGGTTCTTGGGGGCTTTATGCGGCGCATTGTATGTACTGGAACGTTGTGATGTCTCCTGGTCCGGTAACTGCACCTGCATCCCTTTGTCCCATCATACGTACGAGCAGTGCTTCATGGACGGACTGACCTCTTGTCATAGGTCCATCTGATTGGCCATAATGGAAGCAAATATTCAAGCATCCGTTCCGCTCCCGGGCATAACTTAGATGAACTTTGAAGAGTAAAAAAGCTGCTTAGTATGTACCCCTGCTGCAAGCCGAAGCGCTTTGCTGCTGTATTATCATTCATAGCTGGAAATCACTTGCCCACCCTTACCTTAACGGCCGGATAGCCAATGTCCGGACGTTGAAGATTCATCAGAACGGGTTAAGGACTTGTATATCTTTGCCTCTTGACTCTCTCATGTCATGAGATATCCTTGTCTGCCGTTTACGAACTTTCGACTCTCACTTTATACGATTTTATCCACATTCGTTTGAAGCTATCGACATTTGGGGATCGTTCAGTCCACTACGGTGCACAGCCCTATCACCATCTCAACATCCCAGCCCTACCATACCAAATCAGATCACTGCACATAAACTCCGAACTTGTGCTTGCGAGGGGTGCGTTGAAATTCAGTTCACCCACCTCTTACAAGTATTCACCATCCCTCACATCTCACAGCATCCTGACTACGCCGCCACGTTTATCTGCCTTTTCTTTAATTTACCTGCTTCATTTGGAGCTACCTTTTTCCTGCACACTCCATAGCAGAGAAGTAACACTGCTGTCTGCAACTCTTCCTTACAAAGCAAGCGCAATGGACACCCTCGAAGATGGACCCCACCGTCAACATCCTCACCTCCACTTCCACAACATACACCAACAACAATACATTCCGCCCTCTTCGCCTACATATCGCCCTTCGGTCTCATCGGACCCGACATCAGAACCGATGGCAGCCGCAACGCTTCCATCAAGTTACAATAGTTTCCTCTCTGACGAGCACACGGCGCAAATAAGGTACGTAGGTTTGCCTTGTTCCTTCCCAATGCGCTGTTCTGGAATGGCACGTCTGATGCCTCGTCTTTCAGGGCCACCAGCCAAATCGATCCTTCCCTCGTCAACAACCACCACCAAAACCACAACACCTACTCGCAA
Organism: Ascobolus immersus RN42; assembly: GCA_003788565.2. NCBI lineage: Eukaryota > Fungi > Ascomycota > Pezizomycetes > Pezizales > Ascobolaceae > Ascobolus > Ascobolus immersus. Next base: position 63,705 of record ML119659.1, on the reverse strand, counting down.
ACCCCTGAACCTCAGCACCACCAGCAAATCAATCAATTCTCAAGTCCATATCCCGCTACAACATGGGCCGATACACTCCCCTACTCTGCCTCATTCGCGCCATCTCCAGCTTATGGTCTTGACATGAGCTTCGACGAGTCACTCAACTATCTTCCGATGGAGTATCCCGCCTTTGAGACTCAGTACGCTCCTCATCACCAGCACATGCCAGTAACAACTGGAATCCACACTTCAATACCACCGGTTATCTCGAGTACGAATGTCGGCAGTCTTCCCTTTTCAGACCCAGGCTCGCAATACATGTACGCGCAAGCTGATCTCGCCAACTCGATGTCATTCCCGATGTCAATACCACCGACAACTTCTCCACTGGCTGCAGTACCGATTTTGGAACCACTACCGTTACCACCACCTGGCCAGCAAGGAATGAGCATCACAGTACAAACACGAACGCACATCATGATCCACCAGCATCCTCAGCACAGTCAACAATACGACAGAGGCAGGATTCAGAGTTCTGAGCTCGACAGTCCACAGCCAGTCATGGCTACCCTATCAAAACCACAGCCAAAACCTCAAAAGAGGAGGAGTACCGGGACCGGAAGCAAGAAAATCAAAATCGAGCCTTATACTTCAGCAGACCTCTTGGCCGGAAATTCCGAGGGGATGGACGCTACAGGTTCAGGCCTCCCGCCAAGACCCAAGAGCAAGTCTGGGACACCAGAAAGGAAAGATGTGGTTGCGAATGCACCTAAATCGACCGATGATGAGTCGAGAGCGGGAAAGATCGTGGAGGTGGATGAAGTGGAAGGTGATGTCAAAGATGAAAATGCTGCAGCCGGAAGGGCAGACCATAGAGATTCAGGGTCACCAGAGAAAGAAACGACACGGAAAAGGCGAAAGATTTTCGATGAGGTCGAGAGACAGAAGGTCAAGCAGGTACGGCAGATGCGAGCTTGTATACGATGTCGGCTGAATAAACGGAGTGTATGTTTCCCTCCCGGTTGCTATCCTCCCGATTCCTATAGCAGGGCACATCTAATACTCCCTTCCGTCTAGTGTTCAACGGATGACTGCTGCAAGCACTGCCAGTCTCTGATACGCCGAATCAAAGGCTCTCCCGACCTCGGCCAGTACATCTGCTTCCGCCATAACCTTTTCGACATGCGCTTCGACACCGGTATTCCAAACCTTCACCAACAACACCACGTCCTTACTCAAATCGAGGCATCCATCCAACAAATCGAGCCACATGTCAGATCTGTCATCGATGTTGTAGCCGATTTCATTAGCTCGGGTCATTTTTCGACTGATGGCATGACAATACTTGCGGATTTGACAAGGAGTGACGATGTGAGAACGCAGTTTGCACCAACTTTGGGTACCGAGCTTGGAGCTGCAGCATTTGAAGAGGATGGAATTGTGCCTGCGCCAGTGTATATGCAGAATTGGTTCAGGACAATACGGAGGATTGTGGGTGGGCAGCGAAGGAGGAGAAAGGTGGGAGAGCCTTGGAGTGTTGCTCAGCTGTTTGAATTGATCCACAAGATGGTACGTTCACCGAAATGAGCATATAGTCTACCACTAGAGACCACGACTAACAATATGGCAGGAATACATCGAGCACTACTATCAGGAGGATTCCTCCAGCAACACTGCGCAACAACCGACAGTAACAGCCCGTCTCGAATCCGATCTCGTTTCTGCACTCCTCTCGTATGCGAGCATTTTCCTCGCTGTGAAATACCGCATTTTCAATCCTCTCATTCAATCCGGTCCTGGAGGGCACGCCCGGATATTGCTTTACATCAACTGCATTGATCTCATCGAGTCCATTCTCATGAAAGCAACAGATACCCTACTCAACAGAGTGGGGCAAAAGTTTATGAACAAGGACCGCCTAGAAGATGTGCTCAGTTGCTTGGAGATTTGGGAAATTCGGTATAACTTTGGATATTTGTGGAGAAGGTCACAATTGAGTAGGGAAGATGTGGGTGGCTGTGAGTATGCGAAGAGGTTTAGGGGCATGGAGGTGGGAATCAGCGGAGTGAGGACGGCGCTGATGCAGCGAGGAAGATTATGATCGAGAGGTGCCAGCGGAGTGAACCTTAGGGTTCATTCCATGGGTTAGGCCACGCGTTTTGGTTAGGCCACGCGTTTTGGTTCGAGATTTCGGAAGCACATTTATTTTACTCGTTTATGTTCTTTTTAAAGCATTGGGATTACTACTTGTTGTGTTTATTATAGGTTTCCTTTTCCTGGTGTTGTATGGCGTTTGGATTGATGGAGCATCTGTGGTTTCATAAAGTACTGTGCTGGTATATCCAACGATTCTCTTCCATATTCTTGCCTGACATGTCTCTTCGCTTCCCTCAACTTGGCTCTTGTTGTACTGGGACTCAGCCACCCACTAGATGATGTGATTTCTTATTATTGTCTCCGTTGCATAGGGAGATATCCTTAACATTATGAAACTCTGTGCCAACTTCCACAGCAGCCATGAGAGCGAGTTATGATTCCTAAGCCGTCCCCGGCATCTTGAAAGCTTCTGACTCGGAAACTCGCGCGACGAGCGGGTCCTGCCAGTGAGCTCCCAGCTTCCAAGATCGAACTCTGTATTAAGTATTAGCGGTACTTGCCGTCCTCGGGGGTAACTATAGCCTGCACACCCAACACCAGCCTGACAGCAGCCAGGCAAAAGCTTCTTTGCCTGAAAAAAATCAGCCCTATGAGGCAAGCAAACCCGCAGATTTCCACACCACCGTCAAAGGAAGTCTCCCCGGTCATCCAGTAAGAATGAGTACACCTCCACCACCATTTCCCTTTCATCCTCTCCTTTAACCCCCTCTCTCCTTTTTCTGCCTTAACTTGGAAAGTTATGATACCTACTTTTACTTTACTTGGCCCACGAGAGCGCGCGAGAAGGGGTGGTGCACGCAATATCTCCACCCCTTCAAGTTCCTTATAAGCTTAAGTAGCTTAACTTAGCCTGCTGCACAAAGTTTTGCAAGACACATGCAGAGTAATATCGGCGGCTGCAGTGCCACCACACACCAAGAGCTCGGATTTATCGGGCCCGCTCGGTTTTGCTGGTGTCCGAAATCCGAGCTGTTGAGCTCGGACGGGGCTTGCGTTGGGGATCCGGGGTCCGTTGTGTGGCTTGTGGCTTGTGCACGTGCGCACCCCTTGAGTTGGATGCTGACTTTGCAGTGTTATGATCGGCATGATTTTTGTACGACGGAAGAATGTTATGTATGCGGAGGAAGTTTCGAACGAGCGGTGTAAGCTTAAGGTGCTGACGGGAGATATGAGAATCATCGAGGACACGTTTTTAGGCCCGCAAAGTTACCAAGGGAGCCAGAAGCTTGTTGTTGTGCCTCTGGTGGAGCCAAGAGTCCGATGGGGAGCGGAGTTCGGATCCGAGCTCGTGCTCGGGCTGGTTGTGGCTTGTGCTTGTGCTTCGGATAGAAACGGTATTTTCTACGGAAGGTTAGCCAGAGTTGTATGAAGGATAGGACTGACTATTTATATTTGTGGAACGTTCATTATGATGGATTACAAGTAGCAGCTCAGGTCTAGCAAGTAATATAATGGAGAATCAAACACAGATGGTTGTGCTCGATCCAGGGTGATCAGGTCAGCAAATGTGCGGGTCGACTCACGATCACACATCACTGATTTAGTATATTTCAACAAGCTATAATATTCATATCAACAAGTAAGTACTTAAGTACTTACTACGTACACTTTTATTCATATGGCAAACACTTGGGCATGCTTCAGTTCAACGGAAATTTAAATTCAAACCTACAAATGCGAGTCCCGCCAAGGTGCGCTCTTGGCGCCTCTGTGGAGCCTAACGACACACGAGCAGTAAAGCAAATAATTTATAGATTGTCGGCAGAAAGTAAAATGATAGTCATTCCAGGCAGTTTGCTTGGGATGGTCGTGCTGAATCTAATTCTTCCAAACGTTGAAAGTCGTCGTTAATGTTGGCGCGTCGAGAATCTTCTTTTTGCTTCTGGCGCCAAGCTTCAATGCACATTCCCGCTTTCCTCATCGAAACTTTTGCAACCTCAACAACCTTCCGACCAAAACACACTGAAGAGCAAACAAGCTCCGGCGGCCTACATTCCGGTATCTCTCTACCATACCCATTCCAGAGATATCTGTTAACCTCTTTGCTAGTCCGAAATGCAGCATAGTGTCGATTCGCCCCACCCATTCTTGCTCCTCCCGGTCGAAATTCGCCTCGAAATCTACACTAAATGTAGCTCATTTGCTCTCCTTCAACTCAGCCATGCAAACATCTTCTTTCGTAACGAAATCAACACTTATCCATCCGTGGTACGCAAGACCTCCGGTATTTTCGAAAATGGGAACCAGTACAGCTTTTACGATGAATCTCAGGGTGTTTTGGTCGACAGGAAGACACCAGTTGGATCAAGGTTCAAGCACAGGATTGGACTTGTGGATTGCGTCACAAACAATGAGGAGGTGGCATTGTATCAGGAGATCTACTGCGGCTTTCCGCGCGGTTCGGATCCGGGGTTGGATATCCTTACAAGTGGAAAAATCTGCTACGTGTGTGAGACATGTCGTGGGATTCGGGCGGCTGACAATTTCCACCGGTCAATTCAGTTGAAACTAGCATCGTCCCAGTCAAAGGGGCGAGTTTGCTTCCTTTGTTGACCTATTGGCACCTGTAAGTATTAGAAGGGACATCTGTCGGTATAGGATAGTTTAGAGTTGCAATGTTGATCGATCATGGTATATCATGGAAGAAGGAGTGAAATATCAGTTTAGTGGTATCCCAACCTCATGCTTATCATCTACTTCAGGTTGCCTTCGCAGTATGTCATGACAGACCGTGATGCAAAAAATGCCTACTAGTACGGTGTTAGCAGCGTAATTGTTCTCTCTCCACAAGATTTTCTCGAGCTCCATCGCGATCAAAGAAACCCTTCTATAAGGTGGCTTGACTCCCCATGTGTCTAGTTTGCAGACGGGAGGAATGATGGTCCTCCTCTTCATCGGCAGCTGCCAACCAAGTCACCATTTCAACTCGGTCCTTCCTCGATTTCACAAACTGCCTCACATCACCAACCATTCACAATCTGGGCCTGTCAACTCTTCCCTGTCGCCATCCAAATCCGGAGTCGCATACAACTGCACCTCCTCCAGACTATTCCGAACCATCGAGGAGGCCTCTCTCCATTTCCGTCCTCCATGTCGAGACCCACTGGCAGCTTCACAACCAAAAACATTGGTGTTCGACGGAGCAGGTTGTGAAGAGCTGAACCGGTGTAATGAATAATAGGCAGCATGATGACTTCAAGAAGACTTGTGAAGGCATGGGTAGAACTCATGGAATATGGACGTTCCATGCATAAGAAGCACCGTTTGACCTAAGCCGCCTGGTGAGGGCAACACTACGGGTAGGGTCCGAGTGAGAACGATCTATAACCCAAATCCAGGGAAGACACCTTTGGCTGCTGCCACCTGGTGCCTCGAAGGCAACACTACGGGTAGGGTCCGAGTGTGAACGATCTATAACCCAAATCCAGGGGAAACACCTTTGGCTGATGCCGCCTGGTGATCTTGTAGGCAACACTGCGGGTGGGGTCCGAGTGTGTGATCCTCAACGGGATGAAGAAAGCGAGAAAGGTGTGGAGGGGGTGGAGCTTATATGTTGTGAGAGATGAGAGCTTGGGCCAGTTCTACCTTGGCTAGGGTTCAGGGTTTGGATGAGTTGGGAAGGATGGGGTGGAGACGGAAGTAGAAGGGGGCGCCTTCTGGGTTTGGCTGATCGGGGCTTGGTGGTCGAGAGGGGCCGCCTTCTGTTCTTTGTTGTTGTGCGGTTTAGAAGAGGAAGGAGATGGGTAGAAGGGCAGGGGAGGGTAGAGTTACCGAAATGGCAGGCGCGACGTCGACCTTCAACTGAGATGCTTGTTGCAAGTTCAACACTTAGGTGACTCGGACGTGAATCCGGGACTAGATTGGCGACTCTTAAACAGACTCGGAAATAAGTACGTAGCAGTCAGAGAATACATTACGAGCAGACATATGGGTATCATCATAAAGTACGAAGGAGGAAACAGGGCGACATGGCATACGGATAATACCTCAATACAACAATTCAGTTACAAGCAAATTAAAAGGATCACAACCGGGTATATATGTTTGTCACACTGCTCTCTCACGTACATGAAATCCAACACGAAAATCAGCAGCCCTTACACCCACATCAGGTGCATCTAACGCAATCAAAAACACACTGTAATTCGCCTACCATAGATATCCTCGAAGGCAATCCCCCATAAATACACAAAAATACACATTCCTCCCACTCGATCGAAGCGTATAAGGAAACAAGAAAAGAAAAGAAAAGGGCAAACAAAGGAAGCTGAAGGTGGCAGAAGAAAGAAAAAAAGAAGAAGAAGAACAGAACACCGCCACGGAAGACAAAACTCAACCGGATAAGAAGTAGAAGAGAAAAAAAAGCAAAAGGCGGAATAAAACCATAAAATACGTATGAGACACATAAAAATCCGTAACTCTAAAGCAGCTAAAAAACTTCATGTTGCAGCGGTTGGGGGAATCGAAGATATGTTAGGAAGAAGAAGTAATAATGCAACTACAGTACACAGGCAACGGAAGACAGATCGAGGGTCGAGTGTACTGCGCTCAAGAAGGTGAAACTGAAAGTAAAAGGGAAAATGTAAGATGAGAAGAGAAGGGGTAAATAGGCGGTTCTGTCAAAGAATTTAGAAAAAATGCGAAGAATTCGAAGAAGATGTGGTCGAAGATGTGATATAATGTACGAGCCCATAAAACACAGCTGTCACATCGCCAACAGTGATCTGCATGCACCTAATAATGTGAATGTTTTATGGGGTGGTAAGTTGAAATGACGTGCCCTTTATAGGAAACCAGATTCCTGCAACAATCTATATCAAAGTTAGTAACATTCTAACAGTTGGGAACTGGGAAATCCTCACCTAGCAATCTTCTCGTCCTCTCTCTCCGGCCTTGGCTCAAGCTCCTTGGAGACATCGAACAAGGCAGTATTGATATCTCTGGCAACATCCATATTGCTCAGAATATACGTCTGCAGCTCCTCAACTGGCTCCAATGGGTATGGTACACTCTGGTACTGCTGGATCTCCTGTATTATCGCAGCCGTCTTTTGACGCTTGTCAAAGTTGATGAGTTCAGTGTTTTTCAGGAAGTCGGGGTTGCCATCGGCGACGAAGGTCAAATCCTTGAGGTAAACACCGAGGAAGGGGACACACGGTGGGTTGACGATGTGGAGCATTTCACGGTAGGTGGCGTAGTTAAGAGTTGTGCCCATGAGACGACGCATGTCTTCATAGATGGCAATAGTACGGCCGGGAACAATGTGCCAGGTGCGGGTGAGACGGTAGATGGGGGAGGAGCCAAGAGCCGAAATGATACCGGTAACGGTAGAAAAGTTGTTAAGCTGTCTGCATCTCTGTTCAGTTTGTTAGTAACATTTCACGGAAAAAGACGTGCAAGAACCTACCTCAGCAACAGAGATGAAATGCTTGATAACGTGCACACGTTTCTTTGGGTCTTGCTGCTTCAAGATCATCTCGGCAACCCAGTTGGTAAGCTTGTTGGAGTGGAAAATCATTTGCTTGACATTCGGAGCCTGTTCCCAGCTGGTGTTGGACCAGGACTTGTTCAAGAACTCCGAGGGCTTGATTTTCTGGTACAGCCGTGATTCCATGATGGTAAGCTGGCGAGCAAACTCCATGGGGTCGACGTCCAAAAACTTGATCTTCCGCATGCTCTTTGGCAAGATTGGAGGAGGCGCTTGTGTGGCCAAGTTCAAAACAAGAACTCTTTGCTTGGGATCATTGCCTCGTATCCGCTCATTAAGCGCATTGATGAGAGTTTGAGCTCCCGGGAGCTGAGGGAGCATAACGTCATTGGCAAAGGCGTGCATAGTCTTAAGGAGTTCTCGGCCAGCATCGTCATAGGCTTCCATCCAGTACTGCTCCAACCAGGATTTCAGCGTTGAGAACACTCGCACCCTGATGAGTTTCTGCTTCTTCTCGGTCCATTCCGTCAATTCGTTCTGGGAGAGACCCGGTGGAGGTTGCAGTGAAAAGCGTCGAGCAAGCTGATTGAAGAGTTCAGCGGCGGTGGTAAAAGATTGGTAGGTGAGGAGGAAGGTCGTCACAAAGTCACGGTCAAGATAGTCATGACGAGTAAGCTGCTCGACAAGAGCGACAAGAGTTCCACCTTTGACGGCACCCTTATTGCCCTTCTGTATTTCATGATCATGGTCGAGACCAAGATACCAGGATGTCTCGTCGACCGCCTGGACTGCCTCCGTGGGTGGACGAGCGTGCGGAATCTCTTCAAGGCCTGTTAACCACTTGATCTTGTCGTTCTGCTTCTTCTTGGGATCATTCTCACCAATTTGTGGTTGTTGTTGTTGTCCTGCTGTCGAGCCGGACCGAACTGGTCTAACAATGACCCTACCACCACCATTTGTCTGCCTTGGTGATTCACCAGAAGTGAGATCCTCCCGTGGAATATGAATATCCAACTCTTTTCTTGCCTTTTCCAGCTCGCCAACCAGCAACTGCGTCGAAAAGATGAAGGACTGCAGCCCGTGAGTTAAGTCCTTAGTGTGACTAAGAGCAGCACTAAGACGGGCTTCGAGTGAATCTCCCTTTACCGAAGACCATTCGTCCGGTAGTGGTGCCGTGACCGCCTGACAAGACATGACCAAGTCCGCAAAAGTATCCTGGATCCGTTGCTTCTGAGTAATGAAGTCGAGGAATGTTGGGGACTGAATAGGCGCTTTGATGAACGGATCGAGATCAACGCTTTCGATAATGTTGAAGTACTTCCTAAGCGCCTCGACAACGACTTGAGCGGCCCGAAGCACGTACTCTCCGAGTACCTCCTGTTGTTCATAGGTAATGAGCGGACCGGGACTCTTCAAGGTTTGTTCGAGTTGGCGAATAGCTGGTTTAATGATGGTTCCCAATTCCTCGAGTCTATCTGAAAGCCCTTGTTCCAATCGCACAGAGGGTCCGGTATTCTCTCTGGGTGTTCCTGGGTTTTGAACCGGTAGCTTCCATCCACTGCAGATATCGCTCTTGACGATGAAGCCTGGTCGTAGTCGAGGAATGGTCTTTCCTTGGTGCTTGGCTGCTTCCGCGAACGCATAAACTCCCACCATAACCTCATCAGCCTCCGAAAGGCACTTGGCCTCTGCATCTCCTGGAGGCCAGTCTCCCGCTGCAAGATTCGACGACAGTACCAGCTTGGAGTAAGCGGCCATAAACCGTTTAAAGTGTGGGTAAAAGTCTTTGTTGGCCGTGATTGCCGGATGATGTCCAGAGTGGTTGTCGGTAGTTCCAGAGCCAGCCGCAACCAAAAGACGGAGATGATCCGAGATGACATTTGCCAGAGTTGCATACTGAGCCTTATCCCGAGTTCGGAAGGCCTCCTTGTAGGATTCAACAACGCCCCGGATGCCATCCACAAGCGAATCCCAGTCGCTCGGGTTCCTTGTGTTGCCGTAGAATTTTGCGTCGCTCGATTCGATGGTTGCGATAACTTTCCCCTTATTATCTTTCTGTGGTACGGCAGGTGTGTAGGTCGAGGTTGATTCCAGGGATAAGGTCGCCGAGGCTGCGCCCGATGAGATGGATCCCACCAACGTCCTTGATCCGACGGATGCCGCTGATGAGCCGTTCGTGAGCTGTGAGCTAAAGGTATCGCCTCTTGCACGTTCTAAGACACTGTGTGAGCCGCCTGCAGATCCTGTAGAACCATAACTGGAATCTTCAGAAATGAACGAACCTCTTCTTTCGGGTTGATCATCCTGAAAGCAAAGCAGTTAGCGACCGTAGTTTTTTTTTATTGGCGAGAAATAGGAGAAGAAGAGGATCTAGAAGGCCGCTTACATTGTTTCCATCCGGCATCGAGAACAAAAAGTTGTCATCCCTTTCCGAGTATGTCGAGTTGGCGTCCTCATCATTAATGAGCGTGTAGTCGGGCTCCTCACTCTCCAATCCTCCTGCCATCACCTCCGGCGGCGGTCGTGTCGTGTCGGGTATGTTGATGTGGATGCCATTCATCGGCCCGGACTCTGTCGCACTGGTCGGTGTCTCGAGTGGAAGTTCTTGTCGCGATGCCCCCGTTTGTACATTGAAATAGTATAACCTTCCCTCTGGCGTAGCTTGTGGTATCCAGAACCCATTACTCTCTCCATCCTCCGTGTCGGTGCCTTCGAGTGGTAATGCCGAACCTCCTTCTTCGTTTTCCGAGCCCGACTCTCCATCCAACTCGTTGTCTTCGCTGTCGTATCCGGTCGAGTCTTCCGCTTCGTCCAGTGCATCGTTCCCTTCCGTCCCATCCTCCATCATCTCGCAATAATTGCTCGGGAACCATCCTCGCTGGCCGTGAACCACACCGTCCCACCAGCCACTCTCGAGTCGGGTCATCACTTGGATGATGTCCCCGCTCCTGAAGCTCAGACTGGTGGGGTCATCGGCCACATAGTTGAATCTTGCGCGAACATACATCGGTCTCTCGGTTTCCCTTCTATACCCCAGACGAGCTGCGAGCGAACGGTGGTAGTTGAGGCGATCGTTGGTGGCTGCTGAAGTACCGGTGAGATGTTGAGTAGCGGAGGAAGATGTTGAGGAAGAGTTAATAGTATCGCCTGTGGTTGCAGACGACGACGAGTACGACACCCCTGAGTTGGACACACTCACGCTCCGCCCAGACCCATCAATCCCGACGGATCTCTGATCGCCGGCTCCGTTGCTGGCGACGTGATGATATGAGCCGTGGCCGTTTAGATGAGCCGAAGAGTTTTCACTTCCGATTTGCTGACGCGAGAATAAATCTTGACGAGCTGCGACGGTGGTAGCGATGGCCATCTATGTTGGATAGATGGGGGTTGTGATGGTTTTTTGGGGTGTGGTTAGGTTGTTGTGACGATGATATTTTTGGGAGAGGGTGCACCGTAAATCACCACGACGGACGCAGCGACTCAAAAGGCGGGGCGTAATAGGCGCGGCAAAGAATAGGGAAATCTCGATGAGATAGGACAGGATAGAAGCGACGACTGAGAGCGATGAAGATGTATCGAACGAGAGCTTCTTACTGGCCAATAGTGGCGATAAACCGTGACAGTAACTCGAAGCAGAAACCAAGGGTCTCTTTTTGTAGACAAGAGAGAAAATAGCACGAGAAGAAGAAGAAGGGATCGGGCAAGTGAGTGGTTGGAGGAGTACTTTTGAACCCAAAAGGGGAAATGGAATTGTGAAATGAGAAGAGCGAGAGAGAGAGAAGTGACTGAGGATGTGGGCCGACCGTAATACGAGTGAGTGGTAAAAAAAAAGTCAGAGAGAAAGAAGAAGAGACTTGGAGTGAGAGAGGAATGGTTGGGCTTTGAATTTGGCTGTAAATTCCCAGTGACTCGGGGACCCTTTAGGAACAGTTGGGTGATAGGATGAGGAGGTCCCTGTAACGAGAGACGAAGAGAAGGGAGAGAGCAACAACCGCGCCCCCCACAGGCTATGTGAGTTTTGATAGGATTTCGGAACGAACGGTGTGTGATAAATGTGTGAAAGCAAAGCAAAAAGTAGCAAGCAGGCGGTTAAGAACGAGTGAAGGTTTCCGTATCTTGTTTCTGAATTCAACCCTGTGAGAGTGTGAATCAAACACCAAGAGAACTGTGGAGAAAAAGCTTAAAGAGTTCAAATTTAGTTACAAGAACATGGGGAAATCGAGAGAAAAAGTGCGGAGAACCAACCTGATAACAGTTCACCGTAGCCTTCCGGGGTCCTGGCGATTGGGGTGGGCTTTGCAGTTGCCTAGAGCCTCGAGTCCACGACTAGTTTGACGCCAGCTGCCGAAGGGTAGACTGTGCAGCTTCTCGTCCTTGCTATGCTGTGCGCGATCCCAATCGAACGAGATGCCCAAAGATACACACACCTGCAACAAAAGTGTCAAGCAGATATCCGCGTCGCTGTTGGGGCCAATATCAAAGACAAAGAAGCAATAAGATCAGGAACAAGAGGGGACAAGATCTTTTTCACACGGCAAAGCAAAATGGAATCCAAAATCGCATTGATGAAACCCAGAATCCATATAATCCATACAATGTCTCTCAATGAATGCCTATTCGAACCTGTGCACATGCATCCCTGCGGGGTCATCAACCCAAACCCGTCCGTTCCTCACAAGGTATGTAGCCAGCCTGAGCTCTCATCCAGACGCCCATCCCAGATGTATGAGCCACGTTGAAAGCGTCTCCGACGGCTATATTGCAATCCTACTCTTGCAAAATTAATCAATTCATCACAGCCAATCCAACATAAACTCGCAGTTTTGCCAATGTAAATCAGTACGTTCAAACCGTACCCTTCCGACCATCTCGATGTCCGCGACGCAGGACCGTATTCAACCTGTCACATACATCACCTCATGCCGTCCTCGAGCATAGCTGATGGAAGCCGTCTTCGGAAGTCGCATTTATCCTGGTAGCCAGTGCCGTCTCCGTTGCAGATGGTCGTAAAAAGTGAATTCCCTAATAGGCTCGAAACAATCCTCCACCATTGTTAAACACTCGGTGAACTGTTTAAGTTGGAGATGACCTGACGATCCGACCGAGTTAGTGCATAGCGCTACACGGACCCTGGGCCGTCCTCGCGTGGTCTATCGCCTCTAACGTCCAATCGTCCAGTAGAAGTCGTAGATTCCCTTGAGATCCTAGTCCATCTAACGCAAAAGAAGCGCACCGTTCGCACGGTTATTCGATGTGGCGGTTTGGTAAAGCTGAATCGACATCGGGTTCATCCACCACATGGCTGCTGTCGTCTTCTTGAAGCCTGAGAGTGTTGACGATGTGTGATAAATCGAGACGATGGTCGACCGGTGAGAGTCTGCTTATGAGCTCAGGCCCTTGCGGCATTGCCATCGCCCCAAACAGCATTCGTGAGTCCTCATAAGATTTCTGTGGTTGCTGTGATGGTGGTGAATTTGAGGCTTGCCAGTACTCCGTGTAATTTTGGAAAGAAACGGTAAAAGTGGAAGTAAATTACTGGGCAGTAAAACTGCAAAGTGTCGAAGGATGTTCTAAAGACAACGTTTCCACAAGAGCGGAAGAGGAAGGAATTCGGTTGAGCAAGTTTGGAAGTAGAACGTTATGGCTTTTCCGAACATAAACATGTTTATGTGGTGGTTGCACCTGAGAACTCCAAGTACAAGCAAACATCCTCTTCGGACTTAACGACTTCCACGGTTGACCAGCCTGCCTTGCAGTTGCTACATACAAGTACGGCCAGTTTGAACTATGCCCTCCACATGACATCGACATGCTGCTGCGCTTCGGGTGCAAAGACACTGATATCATTTGTTTGTTCCCGGATGTTGACCTACTCCCAACATGAGCATTGACAGGCATGCTCCCCTTCGAGAAGGAACCCAACTTCCCTTTTCAGGAGACCAAACTCTAACATCCCAGTAGTTCAACAGACGACTCGACTTCTCAACACTTCCTTGCCCTTTCGAATTCTCACTTCCCTCGGAAAGCCTTCAAAGCAGACTGCAAATCGGAAGAATCCAGTAAGCGACCTATCCGCCATATCTCATCCAACTCGACAAAAAATCGCAGCCATGTCGTCGCTCACCACGTCGACCTTGCATGAAAGAGGAAAATTCTGCATCCGCATGTGGCAGTGATGAGCACAAACATCCCGCGCAAAAGCTGCACTGTTCGGCAGTTGATGGAGATACGGCACGTTGTGCCAGGAGATGCCGTGAGAAGCTGGGTTCGGGTTTCTAGAAGCAGGCGCTTGGACCCGACTGCATGTTGGGCATGTGGATGGAAGCTGGCATTCTTGCTTGTCTGCTTCTTAGCTGGAATACTGACACAGTGGTGAGTGTGTATGATGCGCATGAATCGATGACAGTATACTGACCGGTGTAGCATTAAATTTCACGTCTGAAGGGAGAACCCTCTCTATTATTTCTTCTCGTGCTCTTCTGGATGTGCCACTGAGAGTGCGGTGCAGAGGAAGCGTTGTAGCATTGTCAACGTCACTTTCCATTGAGGGCTGGGAGTTCTTTGAGTAGAGCGGTTCTGGGCATCTGATAGTGGGACGGATCCCCGGATTCACCTATCAATGGCTTGTCACTCGGGCTATGATATAGACCAGGGGTAGGGCAGTCCCGTTTCGCTGCCTGCGGCACAGAAGCATTGGTATGAGTAGACGAGCATTGGGCACATGCGCCGAGGGAACTGACATCCCTATGTACGATCTAGTACAGGCAGCAACGGAGAGTTTGCACTATGCGGATCTGTATCTTTGCAATGAGGCGTACACTACAAAAAACAAAAAGGCGATGTTGGTTCCATAAACGCCTTTCTATTCCAGCACTCCCCCATTGCCCATAGACGCCGTGAGCTAACTTATATAGTTCAATACATCATCGAGTCTGTCACTCCTTCTCTCTCCCTTGCTCAATCATCAAGCGCCCTTGCCTTCAGAGGTAAAGAGTGTAATGTTCCCCCCACTGGGCAACACCGGGCAACAAGAGCGGTAAATTCGGCCTACCCGCGTCCCCTATCCGCACCATGCTCGTAGTCATTGCCGCCACCGCCGTCTAACGCCATATACATTCGTCCAATCTATTTCCAGGAGTTGCGCCCAAACAGCTGAAGAAGTGTATGCGAAGGTAAGGCACGGATGGGTATTTAGGATCGAATTTGTGCTACTGTTAGGGTTGGAGATAGAGATAGGGTAACCGAGATATCGACTGAATCTGAATTGGGAGGCTTTAAGGCCGGTCCAATTCATGACAGTAGGGACGTATGGATATTCCCTGTGTCAAGCTCACATCAGAATTCTCTGAGATAGATGATCCGAGTCCCACAAGTTAGTTTCAGCTGGACTAGTAGAAGCATTGGTGGAACCTGGCAACGCAAAACCGCAAACCTGTCTCGGGTGAGGGATGGTGTACAGGTACTTAGTATTGGCCATGTGAATTGATATGATTCTTGTTGTTCCCGTGTTGGTCCATCCTGTACCCAGTTCAGGCAATGCTGTGTGAAGCAATACTTGAGCGCATCCTAAATCTGGCACTCAACGACTCGACTCGGGTGAGCTCTCTTAATCCAGTGCATTCTGACATTCAAAGCCTTGGTGCTTGACGGAGATTATCTTGAGGATTTCTGCCTCAAGCATAAAGCTTATAGCTGCTAAGTAGACTACTTACTTCGAGTCATGGGAGTTACTGTGATATAATTATATAACCAATTCATCATATCACTCCATATGGCTCTACTTATCTATTAAGGTGTACGTACAAGTCCTGTATGCATGTAGTTTTATTCTCAAGCTTAAGCGCTTGATCACCGATCACCGTACCGGCAAGTGAAGATTCAAAGATTGCTCAGGATGTCAGCCTCCGGTGAGGCGAGGAATATAAGCTTTATAAACTTACAGGTAAACTCAAACTGCACTGACCACATGTGCTTGCTTCGGAATTGGCTCCCAAGTGCCTGAACAGAAGATCTTAAGAGTTACATAGCTCGAGCGCTCCAACGTATTGATCTAGCTATACTCCTTCATACACAAACCTTCGCCTGCCAGACACGGAAAGAGGTAAATATGACGCCCGTATGTCTTGAAATTGAATGTCTCTGATGTTGTTGACTTCCGGAGATGTCGAGAGGTTGGAGTTTCCGTGACGTCGACCTACCTCAGGCAAAACACGTGCTCTCATCGGGATTCGCCTTGGGGCTCGCCTTGGCAAAATCCTTGCCAGGGACTTCACTGAGCATCTCTTTCTTTTTTTTCAACTCTTCACAAACCCCCACCATGCCCCACCAAGAAGCCGCAAACCCCACCATTTTCTCCCCCTTCAAGGGATTGGGACTCACCAAGAGCCACCCGTACTTTTTGGCGACAAGCGTTGTTCTGGTCATCGCTTTGCTCGACCTTTCCGGAGTTAATCTCGCCTCAATGTCGCACTTTTTGGAGACGGTATGTTTGTAGGCCCGTTTTTCAACCTGAGCTGCACTAACCTAAAAAAGAGGACTCGCCAGAACCTATAACCCCACGTTGACATTCTGATACCCCATGGAGAACCTTGGGAAGATTCTCAGCGAATCAATTCGAATACCTTTGCGAGTACGACAGGCTGTCAGGCCAGAGCTCACGACACCTACGACTTTCTCCCATACGAACTGGTCAGAAGTCGCATAATACCTGAAACCGCACAGCAAAGACAACTCGAATTGTTTGGATTGGACGAAGGGATATGGTAGCGGCGTAGGTTGATAGCTTATGGATGGGTGGATGGATGGATGGATGCACCCCTTGTTCCTGCTTATGAGCTGCAAGGATGTTGATTAGAGAAAAAAATACAGCGTCGAACAAGACTCTTAGGGTCTGGTTGCTACATATGGATGGAAGGCAATGCGAACGATGGTGGAATGTTATACAATTCGGTTAAATATCATGGAGTCCCCGGTCCGTTACAAGAACACCTTCGTCTCTCGGATACCCCAAGCGTCCCGGACGGACCGATCAGGCACAGTTCGATACCGATCAGATGGATTGGATTGTGGGGTTCAGCCTTGAGGCCGTATCCGAGATGGTGCCAAAAGAAAGGTCTTGAGAATCATGAGATTCGCATCACTCCTCATCCCACTATGTTTCGCATGTCTTCAACAAACCCCTTTCATGCAGCAAAGCGTTGAGAATCTCCGGATTGGGCTGCAAGGGATGTCCTATGGACACACAGCAACGAGCTTCCGCAACCAGGAACTTGTCGGCAATGATATCTCGGACGGGTTATGATCTGATTGATAACTGCAACCAGTGCTTGTCTGCGCTTCTCAATCCAACACAGTTGTTTGAAGGACGCTTGCCAGCTCAGACTTGGAAGGTACCTAAATTTCATGGGTCTGGTGATGGCGTGCACAAGTCTTGCATATCCCTACAGAGTGTGTATCAACAAGACCGGTTGTTCCTTGCAAAATACTTTGGGGCTTTATGGCAATTCGGAAGCTCGGATGCCTTGCTCCTTCGCCGATTCACACCCTCCGAACGGCTATGCTTGGCCGTATCGATGAGCCGTTGTTTCCAAACGTTTATCAGCTTCTGGAAGGAGTAGAATCCCAAATTACCGCAAAGGCATAAACATCATGGCAACGGCTCCCACGGAACGACTGGCTCCGTTTATGGTGCACAGAGATCAAGCTGAAGTTTCGCGCTTGGACTTGTGATGTTCCAGAAGCAATTTTCCCCAGGATGGCGACCAGATTCAGGTTTGGCGCGTTCGGATTGTTTCGCGCTTTCTGTTAGTCTCTGCCCCATTTGGCAAACTTCTAACGAAAGTGAGGATGGTTGAACACGCTAAAATCGACTTCCCTGCTCTTTGGTACCGGGAACAACGTTGACGACGACGCTCGTCGCTCGGGAGTTTTGCGGACGGAACAGATGGGAGGGTGCACATAAGCTGAACAAGTCACCACTGTCGTCTTATTTCCGAGGCTCTTTGTGACATCCATGAGGGAGGTTGGGCTTGGGGCAACACATCGGCATCCGATTGTGCATCTGAACGCTCAGCGGATATCGAAAAAGTTATGAGACGAAGTGGGATGAGATCTCAGAACCCCGCCATAGCTATGCTCAAACCCTCGACCGGATATCTGCAATCCTTACCGCCGCCACCTTTCGCATAAACTGGACGATGTGGACTCGCTTGGGCTGTGAAATGTTAGGCTTAATGTTGTCTGAGAACTGGAGAGCGAGGAGTTGCACATGATGGCCATGAACCGTTTTGTCGCCGGATTCAACTGATGGATACGGCTCCCCACTGTGGGGCTCCTCTAGCTTTGATGGTTATCCTTGACGTTGAAATGCGGTTCGACGTGACGCAAATCATGCGATGGTTGAGATCTGTGACACGATATTTGAATTATCAAAAGGTATTTGTGCTCTGCCCCACCATCGACATGGTCATGAATTGTTTGGATGGTTGCTGAGTTTTAAAATAGTTTCTCCTTCTGCCACTTCTCACTCCTGGCAAAATGATGGCATATGTTGGCTTCTTATGATGGCTACAGGAGCACATGAATGACGTTTCTCGACAGCTTCAGGCTTCGGTGGTAAAACGGGAGACGAGCTGTATTCGTTCTGTCCCGCCTCTATGTATGTGAATGGCTATTATTTTGGCCACATCTCAGATTCGGTTTTATCTCCACGGCTTGGTGTTGTCCTGATGGTGGGATAAACAGCTCATTGGTTAGAGCAACCTTGAAGTGATGAGATACAGCCACACCTTTTCGAGAGAGGCGCCCCTTTCTGGCGAGTGTGTGGTAAACCAGGCTGACTTGACGACATTGTTTGCTGACGCCGCAGTCAAATGAAGATCTGATATCAAGCAACACACATCTTTGTCGATGGATGAACGATATCAAGCTTCTTCGAAACAGTGGTTTAACGAAAGTCGAGATGAAATAGGCTTGATGGCTGAAGATGCCGAAGGAATCCAAGGTCACCCAGGAAGGGAATATTTGCTTCTTTGGAGCGGGACCACTGGCCTATCCTGTTCCGGAATGGGGCTGTTTGGGAATTACTTGAATAAGCAACCCCTTATCCGTTCACGATCTGGTCTGGCGGTGCTCAATAAAAAGATTCCCAGTCGGATTGCTTTATGCAATTCACACCCCCCGCCCACTCCACCAAAGACCTGCAAGAGCGCGACCAGTTTGGGCTGCTGTCGTCTGGTCTCTGTTTGGCGACAAGTCTTCAACTTGCTGGCTCTCCCTCGTTTCGAAAGTTGAGCGCCTCATTTCGGCCGGCGTTGTCTCTGAAGCATCAGCACCAACTTCAGGACATCAGGTTCGAGTCTGACCTTTTTCTGTTTCTGCTCTTCGGCAGCGCACTCCACCAACAAATCACAACAGTCACCCCTCCCTCTTCACCCCCCGCCAGCGCCCGCCAAAGTGCAGCTTGAAGCTTCGGCCCCCCGTCGTCCTGCCCATTTATTTGTCTCGAATTTCGGGAAAGGCTCCTTTTGCTCCTACATTTTTTTACCCATACGGCCCATATCCACCCTTCCCCCCACCCCCCCAATCGTTACTTTCCCTCCTCCCTTTCTTCAGAGACAGTTCGCGCCCCTCCTTCAAGTAACCACGTCCCTCCCTCCATCCCTCTTTTCCTCCCTCATTCACCTTCCATGACCCCTCTCTACATCAAAATTCCTATACCAACTCTCTTTTAGTCTCTCTTTCACAGCCCACTGCCCCTCAGTTCCCCCTCAGTTAATACCCCTTTCGCATTCCCATTTCACCACAGCATCACATTATTCCCCATTCATACCCATCTGGAAGGTCCAAAGCAACATCATAGACATATCTGCGACGTGGAGAAAGCCTCAGCAACACTAGCTCAGTAGCATCACCAACATCGCGAACAACGCATAACTACAGCCAGGAAGTAGCAATAATAATAAGGGACTTGTCTGGTGATGATAGGACGGTTACAAGGCGATTTATAAAGAACAACGAGTGATTCAACACATCAATCCATCTTACGGAGGTTACCTGGACAATATTCAAACAACTTTTCCGAACTCGAGAAACCGATTTCAACATCGAACACATCGCGAATTTCACCCCTGAGACGAACTACTATCAAGGACGCGACACATAAACAATGACGGGCACAGTAGTAGCACCACAGTCGGCCGCGACGCGAAAGGCACCACTTGCGCAGGAGCGCAAATACAAATGCACATATTGCGCAAGAGCTTTCAGCAGATCGGAACACAGGAGTAGACATGAGCGCTCGCGTGAGTTTTTCCCCCCACTGTCCCTCTTCTCTCCAGTCTACTACTACCTATTAGCCCCACCTTTCTCTCTCTGTTACTTAGGATTGCATCACATACTAACATACATCCTACTACTATAGACACAAAAGAAAGACCATTCAAATGTCTGAAATGTAGAAGTACTTTCGTCAGAAGGGATCTTTTGTTGCGCCATGACCGCACGGTTCACGCAAAGGACGGAGGAATCCCACTCCACAGCGAGGTCAAGCGGAAAGCAAACACAAAGCAGACAAAGCCAACCATCACGATAGAACAATCAAACTTGGACTCTCTCGACGATGGTATGGTGGACTTGGAGACAGCTGCCGTGTTGATGACTGAACTTCATCACGCTGCCGCTGCTGCTTTGTTGGATCAAGATCAAGAGATGGAGAAGAGACGTAGAGAAGCTTCAGTACAAAGCGCCGATAGTTATGATGGACCCTCCATGTATACATCTGGTGCTTTGCCCGTAAGGGATATCAATAACTGGGATCCTCCAACACCCTCTTCAACCGAACGTGGCTCTTCTCTTCAACCACCAAACCATCTCGGCCATCTCATGAACCGATCCCTCTCCGCTGACCGCCGTTCCGTTGACCGCCGCTCCGCCACTCCATCCTCCCACTTTGGATACTCGTATACCGCAACTCCCACCGTATACTCGCCATACCCATCGTCGCCACTTGGAACACATGCCTACACTTCAGCTGCATCCCCACCACCACAGCCTGCACAGCTTTCTGATGACGACGAACGACGTGTTATTCTGGACAGTATTCGTGATATCGATGGTGGCAGGACCCTCCCCCGAAGCTTCCGATTGCCCAGCAAGACTGCCCTGAACAGATACACCTCAAGCTACTTCAATCTGTTCCATCACCATCTCCCGTTCTTGCAGCCCGCCACCTTCAATGCAGTGACTGTAGCACCGCCTCTCCTTTTGTCGGTGCTTTCAATCGGTGCATTGTACGCATTCGAGAAGGACACTGCGTAAGTTTTACCCCATATCGATCTTCATGCATCAGATGCAGATCAATCTGTCAAAGAAAAAGTATACTAATCTGTTGATGGTTTAGGCATACTCTGCACACCTACTCGACGGCGCTGCTCAACAATTTCTTGGCCTCACCAAACTACACCTCGCGCAACTGCCCTATCTGGATCACACAATGCTGCCTCTTGAACATTTGGTTCGCAGCATGGAGTGGAGAAGCCAAGTTGCTTGAATGGGCTGCTTCTCAGAAGATTCTGATGAGCACTTTGGTCATTGGTGGAACAGAAGAGCTCTTGAGCCGTATTGAGAAGCGTGGTGATGCTCAGCCATCTCGTGAAGAGTGGCTTGAGGAGGAAACCTGCAGACGTACCTACTATGCAACCTACGTCTTCTTCGGTCTCTTGACTCTCACTTTCAACCATACACCAGAGCTTGACTACAACCTGTTCAACCGACTTGCTCTTCCATGCAGCGAGACCCTCTGGCACATGGATGGTGCTGATGAAATTACCTGGCGTGAGCAGCTTGCGCTCTCCCCTTGCCCAACTTTCAAGGAGGCGCTTTCAGAGTTGTTCTCTGGAGATGCACCACACTACAGCTCCTTTGGAGCTCGCATCATGATCAACCGCCTCTTCTTGGAGGTCTGGTTTGTCAAGCGTGGGGGTGCTTCACAAAATCTGCCTGTCGATTACAATGACAAGATTCGTCTTGCGTTGGACACCTGGCACAGATCCACCGAGATCACCACTCCAGAGCACATCATCATTCCACTCACAGCTCCTCAGAAGAGTCACCCATTGCTCTTCAACGCCATGGCCATGTTCCGCACCACCATCTCCAGACTTGAGATTGATCTCCATCAGATCCAAGCAGCACTCCGCTACCATGTTCCAGGCGATGTTGCCCACCTCATGACTGCAGCATCCACTCAGATCCGCCGCTCCTCTGCGATGACGAGGGTCATCCAGCAGTGCTTTGAGTGCTTCCAGATTCCAGCGTTGATGGGTATCCGTTGGGTCGCGAGAACCTCAGCACTCAACTGGAGTGTCGAGCATCCACTTTGTGGCTTTGACCTCATGCTCATCCTGAGCTTGTGGCTCTACAAAATGGAAGAGGAGGCCGAGTCCAACCCACCCACCGCTGAAGAGGCAGAGATGTTGACGAAAGTCCGTACTCTCTTTGACGATGATTCGGTTGAACTCCATGGAAGCCGCCTGAGTGCTGCCGTTGCAAATATCTGGGGTGGCATGATTGACGAGGTCTACGTCTGGGGCGTCACCAAGATGATTGGTGAGGCTTTCAAGCTCCACTCGCATTCTCTTGCCATCGATGTCGATGACGGAATGACACCCACTGCTGCTAGTTCTCCATCGTCTACGCCCGGTGCTGAAGATGACGACATGGAGAACTAAATGCTATCCCCCTCAGGCTTCGGTCTTTGGAACTACTTCTCTTCTTACCTTGTTCATACTTTTGACTTTACACCTTTTTATTTTACGCCTGAAACGAATTTCCTTGTCTTGGACTGTCGACCGCCGGATCAGCGTTCCTGGTCTGCGTTGACTGCTCTTCTTATCTCTCTTCTTCTCTGTTTTATTAGCTCTTTGGGTCTTTTAATTCTCGTCCTTTTTACACGGCGTCTCTGGCATGCTCTCTTGTATCGGAAGCGATACCTCTACTAACCCCGGGGCTCGGCCCAAATACTAACCTCTCGCATTACCCTGCATGATTTTGAGCGTTGTTTTCTTTCCTCTGTCACTGTTTTATATTTGCGTTTGCTTTTTTGGCCACTAATTATTGTTTTTTCTTTGCTTTTTGGGATATACGCTACTAACTAATTCTCGGATCTGTCGCTGATGCGTTTTAGTCGGCTAGCTGATGTATCTTCGGCTTATTTCCCTTGTTCCCTTTTCTGTCAGTCTTTTTGTACATCGATATTGGTTCACATTAATTCTTTATTTTCTAATGGTTCGCTTTGGGAATGGGTTATACACTTGGGTTTAGGACGTTATCATGTTTCCATGCTTGGGTTCAAGGGATCGATCGTTCCCCAGCCGGGTTCGACGGTACCTTTACTAGTACTAACTTACTAACTATATGGCCATGCTTGTCCTGCTTCATTGCGGGCGGCGGCTTTACTATCTTGGGGATCTTGTTTTCAATGCGCTGGGTTGGGGATCATATTCATTATAAACGGATTCGGGGCGCTCATCAACATTCTTTTTCATTTTGTTTCTTGGACTTGACGAACTTTGGCCTGACGTTCTTCTCTCTGGTCTCTCTCTCACCGGCCGGGGGCGGAGCAGTGGTTGTCTCGGAGCAGCTTGTGCTGACGACTCGGTTGGAGAGGAGAGATTTGACAGGGAGGGGAATCGATGGTTCGATCGAGGGTGTTTGTTGATTCTGTCAGGAATCATTTGCACTCGAGGGGGTCTCGTTTCTTCTTCACTTGCTACTTTCTTCTTCCTTACTTTGCTTCAGGACGAGGTGGACGATGATGGCTACATGTATTGGTTTCCAGGGGCGGTGTTGGGATCTGGGCGCGGGAGGCGAACGAAGGGCCGATACTGGAAGGCCTGGGTGGGATTTGTTATTTTCTGCTGGTATGCGTTGCTTCTTTTCCTGTCTTTTTGTCTTGTTTCCTGCTTTCTGCGTTGCTTTTAGGTCTCCTTGTTAACTTTTTTCCTTTGTCACTCACTGTTTCTTTCCGCGTTTGAAGTTTCTCAGCATTTCCTTGTTTTCCTTTGTTTCATTTGTTGCAATTAGAGTGAGCCTATTGCTGGTGGGTGTGGGTGTTTTTGCTTTCTTGTTTCCTTGGTGCCCCGGTTCTCGTTTTTTTTAATACCTTAGTTTTCATGCTGTGTATATCGTTTCTCTTTTTGGTTTGGATTACTTGTCGTTGGTTTTTTATACCTTTACTTACTTGCCCTCTTTTGATCTTCCTCCTCTTCTACCTACCTACTTACTTTTTTACTTTGACATAATGTATACGACTTTTAACTTCTTCTCTCACTTAATATTGGTGTGGTTCTATTGCTTTTTCGTGTGCTTTCTTGTTTCCTTGCTCTACTTAGCTTAGTTATGTTTGCGAATCGAATGCGTTTCTAGTGGCCTAAAATGTCTGAAACCTGTATACATGCATCACGCTGTGACATTGGAGACCAGAGATTTGGTGATGCTTGCAAGCCCAAATTAATTATCGATGTGGTTATGAGTGCTCTTTAAATGAAATTCGAGGTGCTTCTACCTGATCGCCGCACCTGTCGTTCTGATTGGTCCAATCTCCACCCTAAATGCCACGCCAACTTTAACCTCAAGACCCGACGCAACCAACGAGTCGACGTTATTCCATCTCCATCTCATCTTCAACACTCAACCATCGCAACAAACTCGAAATGGCCCGTTCCATCCCCAGCTCTCCATCCACCATAGCCGCGACAAACCTCACCCGACTCCTCACGCGCCTCTCGCACCGCCTCTCCCTCACCACCACCCCAATCACCCCCTTCGAGCACCAAAAACTCCACCAAAACCTCTCCCACGCCAAATCGCTCCTCAACCAACTCGAAAATGGCCTCTCCCCCGGCCCCGACGGTCTCCGTCTCCGCGAAGACTGCGTTCGTTGGAAGGGCCTCATCCGTGATCTCGAAGAAGGTCTTTGCGTCGTTGGCGAGGAGTTGAAAGGGGAGGATGTTCCTGAAGAGGAGGATGAGGAGGAGGAAGAATACGAACCCGAGCCTAAACCAGCACTTTCCATCACCCCCGAACCTCCCACCACCGTCATCGCGCCAGTTAAACTCACCCCCCAGGAACCAACCCCAACACCCACCGCCGTCCTCCGCAACCGCAAAGCACCAGCATTGAACCCCCTCCTCTCGTCCACCACCCTTCTCGAAACGAGGTTGGGGTTGCTGAGGACGGTGGGGAATATGGTGGTTTGTGGGGCGTTGATGTTGGGGATTTTGGGGGTTATGGCGTTGCCTAAGTTGAGGCTTTAGGGTGGGGAGTGGGAGTGGGAGTGAGAAGGGCGGGATACCGCATGGTGTTGCCCGGAAGTGAAGGCTTTAGTAGCCTCGTTCCCAGTCCTAAGCGTTCCGACCGTTCCGAGCGTGTTGAGAGAGATTCGGAGAATTGCTGCGGGATGCTTTAGTACTGGATCGAATGTCTCCTTCTCGAGCCGCTGCACCGGATACTGTACTTCCTTGAGTCCCGTCGACTTTCATAATTCATCATGCATCAGTACTTGGTGAATGTCAACGATCCGATTAATCTGATATCTGACAAGCCAAGTACATACCGCTGACATCTGCCATCATAGAGCCTTCCGTTCTTCGATACCCAGATGAAATGCAATCTATGTACGCTGTACGACGGTAAGCAAAGTGGCAACTCTCGGTGTAGCCCTACGACATGTCCATAGTGTGCCCCGGCGAGCTTTAAAGATTTAGTACCGCAAGCGGAATAACTATGTACCGACAGCTAGAGATTAGAATTCAGGCAGCGTTGCAGTCATACATACATCTTTGTTCGTCTTGCTGAGAAGTTTACTCATAACTTAGATTTCTTGCAAACTCGGCCTGCAACTAATTAACAGCCCTATGGTATGTAAGGTACATACTAAGTACATAGTATGTACCCCTAAATATGCCAGCCCTTCGGCAAGCCTCGCTCGCCAGTATCCGCAGTCCGGCTCCTCACTAAAAACTCCTCGGTTCCGTTTAGTAGTGAACGTCAACTCCCAACATGGCTTAGCGCCAATCATAGTTAACGGCTTTCTCCGGACATCGACCGTTACCGTTAGCTCTCCCCCACCCCCCAACCAAGCCTAGCCTTGTTCCACCCAACCATCACCATGTCCGGCCTTCCGCTCTGACAACCCACTGGCACTAATATCGCAAGATTACACTTCCCAAACAGGAAAGTTTGTTACCTCAACACTTCTTATGCGTCTCTTATGCTAACGTTTATCCGGAAGTGAACGGCCAGAGTGCGGATGTGGCTTGTGTGCGGGAACGGGCATCGTACCCTGGCGATCGAGATGATCAGTCTGCTGAGAGGAGTTGACTGTGCTGGTACATACCCTTGCTGGATATATGATATGCCGAATACATATGAGCATCGTGATATTGATATAGGGGCTGTCCAGGTATGTACGAATCCAGAACGCCTTAACGGGCATCGGGAACCGCTACGATCCAGGGAGGATGAGGGTGGTATAAGAAGCACACCAGCTCCCTCTCCTCTCCTCTCCTCCTCACAGAGCCATCACTCTCCACACTCGTTCTTCAAACACACTCTTTCCACCCACTCACCACCATGAAGTTCCACCTCACCCTCACCTCCGTCCTCCTCGCTGCCTCCACCGCCTCCGCCGGCCTCCTCCTCCCCCGCGAACTCTCCAAATGGCCCGTCTCCCCCTGGGGCGAAACACAAGGCCCGCACCCCCAATGCAACCGCTTCGACAGCATCGACCCCGGCGCCACCTGCGAATTCTTCACCAAAAAATACCCCGGCCTCACCCTCGCCCTGCTGCAGGAATGGAACACCAAGATCTCCTCCACTTCCGGCGCGTACGACTGCTTCCTGCTGGCACACTACAAGCTGTGCACAAGTATCGTCGGCTTCGACTGGGCCGCCATCACGCCCGGGAACGGGACAATCCCCGAGCCAACCCCAACCCCCGTCGAGCCATACGATCCCGGCACGATCGACGATGCCGAGCCCGGGACGGTGGTGCATCAGCGGCCGGGGTGGCAGGTACAGGCGGGGCAGCCGGTGGATTGCGAGAGTTGGTATGTTGTCAAGGGGGGCGACCAGTGCCAGTTTATCACGCACAAGCTTGGGATCTCGCAGGAGTTGCTGTATGAGTATAATCCGTCGCTTGGGGCAAACTGTGAGAGGCTTTGGGCCAACTATGGGTACTGTATTGGGACTGTTAGGAATCCGTATGTTGAGGTGCCGACGCCGACGGGGCCGCCGGAGGTGGGGGGGACGCCGTTGCCGACGCAGACGGGGATGGTGGAGGGGTGTAAGAGGTGGACGAAGACGGAGGCGAATGATAATTGTTGGTATATTGCGGATAGGAGTGGGGTTGAGGGCGGTGAGGAGGAGCTGGTGAGACTGAATCCGGTGTTGAGGGATGTTGCTACTTGTTCCGAGCAGCTTTGGGCTGGGTATTACCTTTGTGTTGAGGCTTAGAGGGGTTGAGTTGGGAGGCGTGAGGATAATAATTACTAAATAATCATAATATATAATGCTGGAGGAAGTGGATGCCGAAATGATACGAACTTTGGCACAAGCGGACTTTCCACAGTACTGTCAGAGTAGTGAGATCAAGTGACTGAAGCACTGGAGTGAGCTAGAAACCCCACCGTGGCGTCGTTTACCATAGGACTACAACTCATGACGGCGGGCCTGACTGAGCATGCCTTAAAGGAGAAACAAGTCCAGCTAAAGTACTTAACGTACTGTGGCAAAGTTTTTACCGTGAGTTCATCAAGTAACTACTAAGTAGTCTTAGAACAACAGACCGCATCTTCAACCCACGACTTCTCCCAAACACTCCCCAGATTCACAACATAACTTCCACAATGAGCACCCCCACCCAAACACCCGCCTCTCGCCAACTCCGCCCACCCCCACCAGAAGATAACCTGTCCAGGAAGAAGTACCAAACACCCCACCCCTCCACCTCCCAAGTCCAAGACCTAACCCGAGTCCATGACGTCCAGCCCGCGATCCTCCCCACCCTCCCCACCGAGCTTCTCCACCACATATCCATCCACGCCCCCAACCTCAGCACCTTCCTAACACTAGGCAGCGTCAACCA
Source organism: Ascobolus immersus RN42 (assembly GCA_003788565.2). NCBI lineage: Eukaryota > Fungi > Ascomycota > Pezizomycetes > Pezizales > Ascobolaceae > Ascobolus > Ascobolus immersus. The sequence continues at coordinate 35,992 of ML119659.1, read as the reverse complement.
TCGCCTCCACGCCATCGTCTCCTCCGAGCTTACTCGCCATCGCTTCGCAAAGTCGTGGATTTCCAGCCAGTGCAACCGGGCGTCTGACACGGCACGGATACTGGAGCTGGTGTTTGAGTGTATGCGGGATGCATGTATGGGGATGATTCTTTTCGATGAAGATCCAGATAATCAGGAACACATAGAGGGGCTTCGAAGGTGGCTTTTGAAGCATCGAGGTACCACGAGGGCAAAACGATGGTTGGAATCACGGGCGCGGAGGGGGAAGTGCGAGTCTGGGTTCCGGGTGGGGAAGACAGGGTACAGGAAGTCCCGGCATAGAGCGAGCGCTATATATATTGACCCTTTCTTGACAGGAGCCAGTACGCTGAGCATTTCAGTTGCAGTGACGTGGAAACGATGGAGTGGTGTTGTTGTGCACTCGTTCAGCAAGTGGGAGTTAACGTTCATACCGAAGATTGCTGGCAAGCCTGTGGACAATACAGCTATGGCTTACTATAGGCGTCGCCTGGCCCGGCTACGTTCGACAAAGTTGGATTTTACGAGTAGTTTTGGGCTGGAGGATGTCGTTCTCGCTGAGGAGCTTCTCAAGTGTTTGCCTGCTTGCACTAGCGATACGGATGAACTTGCACTTCGTGTTTGTTGGCATCATCTTAAAAAGGAAGATCCGGACGACTCGGAGGTTGACTACAAGCAAGACAGCCTTTGCTTGAGAGGTTTCCCAAATCAGAGGCCTATGTCTCGCAAAGACGCTCTCAAAATTAGCCTCGATTACGGTAATGGTTTCATTCTATATGACTGAAAGGCATATCAATCACAAGTACAATCAATGTAAATCTCAGGCTCCATTCAAGTTGCGTGCCCCAGATTGCTCAAATTAATTAACATTAATTTCTACGCCATGATATCATTAGATGCTCCGAGGAGCCCCAACGCCAACGTGAATGCCATACGTGAATCAACTGAAAACAAAAGCATGACGGAAAAGAAGTTAACGGAGAAACAGAAAGCCTCACACATTCATCCGTCCCAGGTATCCTTAAACGACAGTCCAATCAAAAACAAAAACAAGCTAAACGACAAGTATGAACCTCACAAACCCAACAAACCACTCATGCCCATAATTCATCCCATCGACCAATCTATTTCCCATGAGTCAAAAACAACCGATCTCCAATATCTCCAATACCCGGGAAAATCATCCCCTTATCCGTCAGCTCCTGATCCACAGCTCCCACGAAAACCTCAACATCATCGTCCTTGAACGCCTCGCCAATCTTCTTCAATCCCTCATCACTGCCTATGAGAGCTGCAACAACAACCTTCTTGACGCCCCATTCGAGGAGAGCATGGATTGCGGCCTCGGCAGTTCCACCAGTAGCAATGACGGGGTCGACGATGATGGCCAGACCGGGAACGCCAGAGTGACCTGAGGGAAGGTTGTTGTAGTACTCGACGGGCTGGAGGGTAACCTTGTCGCGGAAAAGACCGAGATGGTAGACGGCGACTGGGAGAGGGAGGATGGTTTCGAAGGCTATTCGTTTGGGCCGACAAGTCAGCAATCGTTTCAATCAAACAGACGAGGATCTTTATGCAGGGACAGTTGATTGAGGGGTAAAGACATACCTTGGACCATTCCCAAACCACTTCTCAGGATTGGGACGAGTGCAATCTCGCCTGGGTCAGGGACAGATGTGGTGTACTCCGCTTTGAGGGGTGTATGCTCCTTGTCTCCATCACCAACCTTCAAGACCTTTCCCAGTGCCTCGACAGCGAGGATCAGGCCAATTTCGTGGGTGAGAGCCTTAACCTCACGCTGTCCAGCCTTTGCTGAGCGGAGCTGGCTCAACTTGATTCGGACGGCTGGATGAGTGCTGGGGTGGATGTTGGAGGGAAGAGCGGACATTGTGGAGGACGGCTAACGGGTATTGAGAGATGGATGAGAATGGATGATGGTGATGGTGTTTTGCTTGAAAAAGAGAGATGGGAAACTTGGGATGGATGAAGATGGATGGGTGAGAGGTGTCTTCTTGTTGTTGTCAGGCGGTGCAAGTGGTTGGCCGGTTCCTTAAGAGAGGCTGGCTGAGAGAGGAGTTCCCAATAGGTCCAGGAACGGGAGGACGTATGACCGCTCCTTATCGATAAGGCAGGATCTCTAACCAAGATAGGAAGCCGCAGGGGCCAAAGCGTTATCTGTCCGATAAGATCCGCAGGGGAGCTCCAATGACCGCATCAAGAAAGTGAAACACCAGCACCGAGCTGATTTAGAAGATGTCTCTTATATCGATCAATTGGAACACAACCTCAACATTCAGTACTGAATTACCTACTGACTAACAATAAGGGTACCCGACAAGCAATGAAAGTCAAATGATATCTTTACAAGCTCATAACCATTCCACCATTTGCACTGACGACACTTCCAGTAGTCCACGCCGCATCGGGGGTACACAGCATCCCAACAACACCGGCAATCTCCTCGGGATAACCCTCTCTTCCGCCATCTGCCTTGAGCCTCTGCTTCTCCTCCTCTGTCTTGCTCTCCCATTCCTTGCCCTTAACGTGCATCAGAGGCGCATGCTCAACCCACGACCTCATCCTCTCCCTAAACTCAACAGTAGTTCCGCCATACATATCCGTCTTGACCGGGCCCGGGTTGACACTGTTGACAGTAGCTCTCTCAGACAACTCCCTAGCCCAGGTGCGAGTCATGGCATCCAATGCTGCCTTTGTTCCTCCATACACAGTTTGTTCGAGGAATCCCTGGGTGGCACTGACACTCGAGAGGTTGACGATTCTGCCACTTCGATCAGTCGGTAGGTAGGGCAATGCCTCCTGAACGAGGAGCAAAGGACCAAGGACGTTGACTTTGTACTGGCGGTTGAATTCCTCCACCGTAATCTTGCCCAATGGGTCATTACGAGCAACGCCAGCATTGTTGATGATGATATCGATAACCTTGCCGTGGTCTGGGATTTTGGCGGCGAGTTCGAGGGCTGCGTCGACAATCTTCTTTGCGGCGTCCAATTCTCCGACGCTTGCTTGAACGATGGTGGTCTGGATGCCAAACTCAGCTGCTAGGCGCTCTGCGAGGATCTGAGTACGCTCTCGAGAACTGTCGGAGGTGTAGTTCAAGACAACATTGGCGCCCTTACTGGCGAGGTTCTGGGAGATTGCTGCTCCGATACCTAGTTTCACAGAACGTTAGCCCCCACCGTAATACTCAGAATGGGGAGAAGGAGATGGAGTGGGGCAGTGTGTTGCGTACCTCGGCCTCCTCCGGTGACAATTGCGACTTTTCCTTCGAGTGGTGCTTTGTAGTGAGTGGGCATCTTGTGGTTGTTGAATTGAGTCTCTAGACTGAGAGTGTGCGAGTGCTGTTGGAGCTGGTGTTGGTCGAGTTCTTGTCGGATTGAGATGCTTGAAGCTGGAGTGATGAGGTCGACTAAGGGACGATGTAGTGGTATAAATGGATAACGGATAAATCACGATGGTGGGGAGGCAGCATCATTGCGCGCGAGAAATATGACGGCTCCGTTATCGTCGTGACTGTTTGTAAGGTGTTGGTAATGCGGGGAAGGGACACTCTCGCGCGTTAGTCGGATCCGAGTTAGACCGGGCCACAGGGTGTGTGTTATGTAGGACGAGCGGGTGAGTCAGGTGACCAAATGCGGCCCGAGCGCTGCCCAAGCTTCGTCCCTCCCAAACTTTGTTTTCTGGCGAAAGCCGTTCCTCGACAACCTTCGCATCTCACCTTCTCTTTTCCTCGTTTCGGACCCGACAAACCGGTGCAGGCCATTCGCTCTTCTGCTTTAGATGCGCTCCTCTTCAGAGTTAGATTGGTCGTCCGTAGAAGGTAAAAACTGCCAAAAAGTCTTACGAAAGCCATGTTTGCTCACTGACAGGTTCTGCAGGTCCGTCCGAAATTACCAGAAACGACTAGCAAAATATCGTCCAGGTTACGGCATTGTGCATATGTTTAGCTTTGCGAAACAAATGCTTGACCACAGAAGGACGCTAAAAGTTCGGGTTGACGAGGCGGAAGTCACCAAACCGACTGCAGCCGCCTTCGAGGTTGCCTCTACATCTCGGTAGAAGCCCTACGGTGCTTAGCTGATGACGATTAACCCTCAATACGGCCATGCTTTCTCGAATCGACTGCCCGGATACGAAGCTGGATCTCAGGTTCAACTCTACAGAAGTTGAGATGTCTGACGTGATGCTTCTCAAATATTTCGAATATCAGAGCCAGGCTTTCTGAAAATTGTGGTTTCGAGATTTTTGGAGGGAAGGACAACTCCGTCAACCAGTCTTGGCTCGCAGATCACAAACACGCAACTGGACCATCTCGATATCAAAAGTGGCGAAGTTTATCAACAGATGAACGCAAAGAACGCCATCTCATGTATCTGGTCCAGGCAGTACATCTTACGTCCTCATACGTATGGATCCACTTTCGCTACAAGTATCCACAGTCAATCAACGTCTCCTACATCTGCTTCGAGACATCACTAGAGTCAGGGAGGGTCCTAGTTAATCGAATGCTACGCTCGCCCAAGAGGAGCAGGTAATTACGGTCGAGAGAAAACTATGTGGCAAGCAAGCTGGGATATGAGACGTTTCCCGGCCTGCATCATTTAAATCCGCATGGTGTTCACTCGAATTCGCAGAAAACCACCAGATAAAAGTCACGGCATTGGCATAACGGCATTTTAGTTAGGCGACATTCGACAATTCGGGAAGCGCTAAGATCAGCAGCCGCACTAAACGGTTCCTGATGTGACTACCGATACATATTGGAGGTCAACTTGAGAAAAATCTTTGAGCTCATCAGTCACGTCTGACGCCGGTATTGAGTGGGCGGGCATGGGATATCGGGTTATATATATGCAATGTTCCTCCTTCTAGAACCCACATTGCTTTACGCTTCACAACATTCAGAGCTTCACCTCTACGAATATTCATCACGCGCTGTACTGTTCAACCTCGACACAGTAACAGCTCCACGATCGTTTCCCATCCACATATCATTATCTGTCCAGGATTATTTCCCCTGGTTCTGAGAGTTAAACAGTCGTTCTTCTCAACATGTCTTCTGATACGGATTCAGATGGGCACTTTGCCAGGTACGTTTAAACTTTATTTTTATCCCTTTCGATTCTAGTTCGAAGCTAACATGGTTACAGCCATAGCCACTTCGAGCCTCTAAACACCACACGAACGTATCAAGAGCCAACCGACCACGCAAGCAGACTTGTCCGCAAGCTCACCGGCACTGGCAACCTGAATGAAGAGAAGCTCTTCCGAATTCCTACCCACGCTACCGATGATCCCAACCTTCCTCATCGTCTCCTGAGCCCCAATGCCGACCTTACAGAATATACCGAAGAGACCAGAACAGGAGAGATCCTCCGGACCACCACTACTGTCGATGGCCGTACTCAAACCCACAAGCTCGTCACATTCACCGTGGGTGATAAGGAGAACCCAAAGAACTGGTCGAAATTATTCAGATGGTACTGCACGATGGTCATTGCTTTTACTTGCTTCACGGTCGCCATGTGCTCATCTGTCATCACTCCCGGTGTCAACTTGGTCACTAAAGAATTTGACGTTTCCAGAACGGTAGGCTTGCTGTCGGTTACCTTCTTCGTCGTTGGCTTTGGTGTTGGTCCCATGTTCTTTGCTCCTCTATCTGAGATTCTGGGCCGGAGAATTATTTACGCCACCACACTCGGTCTTGCTGTTATCTTCGTTATTCCTTGTGCTGTCGCCCAGAACATCGAGACTCTCTTGGTCTGCCGTTTCATTGATGGCATTGCCTTCTCTGCTCCAATGACTCTTGTTGGCGGTTCTTTGGCAGATATGTGGAGCACTGAGGAAAGAGGTGTTCCAATGGCTGCCTTCTCTGCCGCTCCTTTCTTGGGTCCAGCTCTTGGTGAGTTCTCATCTTTTACAACAATACTTTCTGGTTCTAACAGCTTTAGGTCCCCTTGTTGGTGGTTATCTTTCTGATGGCGCTGGATGGAGATGGCTTTACTGGTTCCAGCTCATTCTTTCTGGCTGTGTTTACCTCTTGCTCGTCCTTACTGTCCCAGAGACCTACGCCCCAACTATTCTCAAGAAGCGCGCCCAAAAGCTTCGCAAGGAGACTGGCGACAATGCCTTCGTCACTGAACAGGATCTCGACACTCGCCCTCTCAGTGAGCAGCTCAAGATCTTCCTTTTTCGCCCCTTCCAACTTCTTTTCATCGAACCAATCGTTCTGTTTATGTCATTGTACATGTCGGTCCTTTATGGATTGCTTTACATGTTCTTCGTCGCCTACCCGATCGTCTTCGTTGAAGGCAAGGGCTGGAGTTACGGATCTACCGGTCTCATGTTTATCCCTCTTGCTATCGGAGTTATTTGCTCCGCCTGTTGCGCTGGTCTTGTCAACGGACACTACCTCAAGATGTGCAAAATTCACAACGGACGTCCTCCAGCGGAGGTTCGTCTCATTCCTATGATGATTTCCTGCTGGATGATTCCAATTGGGCTGTTCATCTTCGCCTGGACTTCATATCCACGTCTCGTCTGGGTCGGTCCCTGTCTCGCTGGTTTCCCAGTCGGATTCGGCTTCATTTTCCTTTACAACGCCGCCAACAACTACCTTGTTGATTCTTACATGCATCAAGCTGCTTCGGCTCTTGCTGCAAAGACTTTTATTCGTTCCTTCTGGGGTGCTGCCACCGTACTCTTCACGACTCAGATGTACCACAGATTGGGTTACCAATGGGCTTCCACTCTGCTTGCCTTCCTTGCTTTGGCTTGCTGTGCCATCCCCTACGTCTTCTGGTTCTACGGTGCTAGAATCAGAAAGATGTCTAGATATGCTTATACTCCACCAGAGGAGGATCTCATGCAGTCTGAGAAGGAGAGACGCTAAATGTCGTTGACGATTCGGGTTGGAAAGTTTGAGTCGATGAGGTCGGACGGTGAGAGGCCGATATCTTGAGAGGTGATATCGGCGGTCGTTTGTGCTTTTTCTTTGCAAGGCGAGCTGGATCGCTTACTTTCGATTCTTTTTCATTTGGGACAAGTATGCTTTCGAAATTTACGCTTCTCGTTCGCCCTCTGAGCCAGCTGATGTTTCTATTTGGGTTTACGGGTATGCACATGGGTCGGAGTTTTGTCCTTTTTTTGTCTCATCTTTGTTTTTGCTTTACTGTTTTGTCTTCTTGCTTTTTGAATTGTGCAGGGCGCAGGTGTTTTGGATTCTCTTTGTTTACCGCTTTTTCATCCATTGCCAGTCATCCTCGTTTGCACTTTTTTTTGCTTTGAAGTACTCTTTGCGGTGGTGGATTAATTCGTGATTCCCCTACGCGTTTGGATTTTTCTCGCTTTTGTTTCTCTACTTCTACTAGAGCCTGCCTTCCACGATAATGACGTGGTGGCAGGCTAACCATTACTTTGGTTCTTTTTACTTCTTGTACATAACTTAATCATACCTTAATGTTTTTTATATATTTAAGAGGGTCTGCATGGGTGGATATCTAAAAAGTTTTGATTTGAATGAATAAAGTTTCTATGATCCTCTTTCTACCGTGTCTGCTTTCCGGTCCATCTAGCTCCATTATTCCTGTGAACAACCAAAAAAAAGCGAAACCTGCTTCTCAGCTAAATAGAAACTTCGAGTTGACATGATGATGTTTATCCAACCCGTAACCTGCTGTCAATTTGCACCACGCGGCCGCCCTGAGCTGAAAACTTTGCAGCTCTCACTGGCGTGCAAATTAAAGTCCGCATCTTCATGATGTCACTCAGGCACCCACTCGGTCTACTTTAGCATCTTTAGCAAGCTTAAGCGGATTTCCCTGCTCGACGGGAGCGATCGTTTAGTCTCCTCACTAAATTCCCGGTCTTCTCCGGCCATCTACCGAGCCGAACTGCCCGTAGAACAGGTGAACCCCCACTCCACTCGACTCGTTAGCGGCATTTCTTGGTTACACTCGCTAAATTGCCTGGCGACTGGGCGCACTACTGCTCGGATATCGAGGGCGGAGAAAACATCCTTCGCCACTAAACTGCTAGGAACTAAGTAAGTAACGTGGTGACGTCCAAGCTTCACTGCATTTGACCAAGGCACGGTGGTCACGGGATTATGTTGTTTTGACGTCGGGGACCTTGTAGGGTTTGATGATGTAGAATTGTGAGTTCGGGGCTGGCCGTATGGGGGATGTGTTGATTGGCCTTGGAGTTGACTTGTGAAGATTGAGGTCAGGGATCAACGGGATGGGCAGAGTGGGTGGTGATCTGTGGGTTCTTCTGAGAGATCTGAAATCAATGCTTAAGGGCTTTAGGTATTCGTATGACGTAGAATTGATTGCTTGTTTGCATTGAGCTTGAAAGCAATTAGGATTTGAGACTTTGTGCTTATCGGCTATTGAGTGCATCTCGATGCCTCTCGAGCCGGACCTGACTCGGCAATTGATCTAATTGTTAGTATTCCAAGCGGAGATTTGTCCGCAGGCGAAGTAGGCAATCTGATAGACGATCTCTTCACCAATTTCTTCCAAGTTTGCTGGGGGGGGCCTTCTTTCTTTTACAAACTCTCTTTCTTTGTCATTCATCACCAACGACTCTGTTTACGACGCAATTGCAACGACCATTCAACGTCAAGCTATGCCAGGCGGTTCCTATCGACGACTAGGCAGCATTGTTTAACGATGGTCATGAGCATTTGACGAACGACATTCTCTCAACTTCGAGCGTTTGGGAAATAAACACAAATGCTACAAACACATGCAAACAGGTCTCTCGGCCTCAGGTCATTCATTCCAGATTGAATCTTCACATCATTCGGCAACGATCCAAGAGTTGATGCCTGACTTACCATTCGGCCCTCACAGTTCATATCCTATGCAACCAGTTGCAGAGAAGCATCCGTTACGATGCAACCAGAGGCTGCGATTTCGTTTCCGTCGAAGGCTGACACATCATAGAGGGTCGTTATATAGCTGCCTTGTGTGGGACAATCGCCAGTGAACACCGTCCACCACACATAACCGACTGGCGAGATGGGAAATAGATGCACAACCCGACATAAGACCGGTATGTACGTTCCATACCTCCTACCTTCCTGCCTAATAGCCATCAAGCCGCCAGCTCGACTCGGAATCCCCCCCCAACCCACCCAACCCGTCCAACCCATCCCTTCTTCCTCGTCCCCCTCGAGATCCGCCTCGAAATCTACACCAAATGCACCACCCTCTCCCTCCTCCAACTCAGCCACGCAAACGCCTTCCTCCGCGCAGAAATCAACCGCTATCCATCCATCATCCGCTCCACCGACGAGTTTGACGACGTAGCTGACGTCCTCAACGGCGACCTCTTCACTCGACCTGACGGAACGCCGGGGAAATTTCACATTGGTATGGTTGCTTGCCTCAAGGATGTCGGGGAAGTTCCATTGTTTAGGGAGATTTACTCTGGCTTTCCTCGCGGCTTGGACCCGGACGTGGATATCATCCCTGCTGGGAAGATTTACTATGTTTGTGGACGGTGTACTTGGATTAAGAAGCATACGAGTTTTGTACCAGGTGCTACGATGCCGCCGCTGGCACAGTCGCAGAGGAAAATATGTAGCCTTTGCACAAGTGACCAGTGTACTCGGGGTTTTAATATCAAGCGGAGAAATGCAAGGGTTGCTTCGAGAAAGAAGGGGTGGTATAAGGGGTACTTGGATTCGACAGTGTAGTCTTGAAAAGGAGCAGTAGATATCCTAATCACTGCAAAGAGAACATTATTACTACTTGATCAAGCGGAAGCGAACCGCTAATCTCATCATGTCGAAACCGAAGCCTCATGAGATGAATCCAAAGCCTCTATTGATCCCAAAAGTACTTACTTCCTACTTAGTACTACCAGCCTCTCAATCAAGTCTTCTTCCCTCCAACCGGCAAAACATCCTCCCCAGGATACTGCTCGGCAAACTCATCCTCTCCCGAATCCCTCACTCTACTATACTCCATCCTCCTCGCCACAAAGTCCCCATAAGGCTCCGCCCCCGACCCCGGCGCAAACACATCCCCCACGGGCCTGACCCCATAAACCCTATCAATCCAAGCCAGCACCATATCCTGCCCCGCCGTCACCCCAGCCGCAGTCCAAACATTCCCATCCTCGACCCACCTCGCCTTCTTGATCCAATGCGTCTTGTCACTCAACGGCGTGACCATCTGCCACGCCGACTTATTCCCGGTCGCCTTCTTCCCATCCAGCACACCCGCGCGAGCAAGGATCGCCGAGCCGGTACACACCGAGAGGATATATTTCAGCCTTGGAGCGTAGTCACGGACAAACTCAACCACGGCCGGCATGGCGTCTTCATTCCACGTGCCGATGCCGCCTGGGACGATGAGGACCTCGAGGTCGGAGGGGGCCGTGGCGAAGGTATGGGTTGGGAGGAGGCGTTGTTCGAAGCGGAGGTTGGGGACGGGGAGGAGCCAGTCGGGGGAGTAGGGGTGGTTGGAGATGGGGGAGAGGGAGTGGGAGATTATGCTGAGGTTGAGGGGGAGGGCGGTGGCGAGGAGGTTGAGGGCGTCGAGGGGGCCGAAGACGTCCAGTTGTTGGTAGGAGGGGAAGAGGAGGAGGCCGATTTGGTAGGGGGATGGGGGGCAGGGGGTAAGGTGGGGGGGGTTGCAGATGGGGCCTGGGGGGAGGTTAGAGCGGAGGGGTGGGGGGGAGGAGACAGGAGGGGGGGCACATACCAAACTTGTCACCCTCCCCGGTTTCAACGGGAAGAGAAAATACCTTCTCGGGGCCGGCGTGGGGCGTAACAAACTCAGTGCACGCCGCCGACCCAAACAGTACCGAAAGAAAGACGAGATGGAACTTTGGCGCAAACATTTTTCGGAACTGAACCTCAGCTCTTTCAAGCTGTTGTCTCTTTGTTTACTTCATTTGTCAAAGGAGCCGACCCGAGCTCTTTATACTTGTACATACGCTTCTTCAAAAGCCGCCCAACTTGCTTTATTTTCAACCCGCCCATGCCAATGAAGCATCCCAATGCAACTGTACTGCTCGAAAAGCAACCTGAAGCCTTGCATGATGCATCGATACAATCCAGTAACCAACATCAGTACGGCCGAGACAAATTGCAACCACCTTTGAAGAATGTAATCGCACCTAATTGGCAGCATTATATCTCCTCCTCTACGCATACAGTAAAAATGCGGTGAAAGAACGTTAACTTGGAAAGTGTCTATTCTTCAATGATGCAACGGAGTGCAACCTGAGAAACCCTTCAACAAATACAGTAAACAACCAATCCTACCTGGACTCCCTACGATGCATAAACCATTACCATCCGTTTCCCTCTACTAGCTACTTAGATGTAGCTCTCTGCTCCATCCACACCCGCACCATCACTATGTAACTTCCTACCCCACACGTCCCCCCATTCCACAACAAGGCGCCGATCCTCACCGCAAGCCATGCATATTTCGAATATTTCCAGCCCTACGAACATCACTCTATCGAAATTCATTGGGGTGCTTAACCGCCCGTGATGACAGACAAACATGCGAGGGCTTTTGCGTGCGTTAAATACTTATGCGTCTTTGGGAGTACAAAGTACTGTTTGTACCAGTGGGATGTCATGTACGTCGGGGGTGGATTGGTCCGAGTCGGGGTTTATGACGGCGCTGGGGGGGAATGTTTGGCGGGTTGTTGAATTATGAGATTTGGGGACGAAGCTGGAGCGTGGTGATGAATACTTACTGATGCATATGGTGGAGGTTGAGGAGTCGATTCGGAAAGTTAGCGGGGTGCTTTTCTTGGCTGTGAAAGTGACCTTTGTGGGGGATAGAAGAGTCAGGGCGAAGGAACCTCACCGACTTATGTACTATCTGCAAACAACTACAAGGCATTCATCGTGGCCCAAATGGTCTAGTGGTACGATACTCCCTTCGGGACTGTGAAAGGTTCCGGGTCTATAAAGACTCTGAAGTATGGGAGTGGTCCCGGGTTCAAATCCCGGTTTGGGTCCTCTTTTGCTGGTCCTGCTTGTACTATCCAAACGTTCATTTTGAATATTCGTGCCTCATAATCACGTGATTGACAGCTTGATTCATAGAAGGATGAGGAGATTTGCGTTTCGGCTTCCGGCTGCTTTGTGTTGAGATTTCGCCGATCGAGAAACAAAGGCACAAGATTGCGAGATCTCATCGAGGGGCTTCTTCCTCAACAGGCAAGAAAGTATATCGAGTACTTTATTGCAGGTACCGAGCTTCAGCTGCCAGATACGCGATAATTGCCCTGGTAACGCGTCTCATCTCGAAACTTTGGCGAGCCATGCCTTCGCATGAAACGAAGGCGTCCGCGCAAAACAGCGATGCGATGCGCTCGAGTCGCAAAAGAAAAAGGGATCAATTGGAGCTCTCCGTTCTCCAAAAGCACCATTGAAGTCATAGAGAGCAAAGTACTTAATGGAAGAATTGACCGAAAAGTAATGATATAGAGTGATATTAAGAAGTGAAGCTAAAACCCTCAAAGACGCAAATCCCAAAAGCGAAAAAAAATTCAAACCCTTTACAAGAGGTAACCGAACCGAAAAGAAAAATAGTCTCGAGCCAGCCCGATCCTGCTCCCCAGCTGCAGACTCAATCAATCAATCATCATCAAACAATCCATCGTCCCCGGAATCCCCCTACTATAGCTTTCCCGCCGTCCATTACACGGCGCAGTCTCATAAACCTTCGTATGTGGTGTTGTGTTCGTCGGCGTACCCACCATCTGCTCCCCCAACACCTCCCGCCCATCCCAATCCACCAAGTAAACCGGCGTAGTTGGTTCATACCTAACCCTCCCGCCAACATCCCTCTTGACCGCCACCTCCACAACCTTCCTCTCAATCCAACACTCCCTCGGAAACCTCCCAGCATCCATATAATACCTGCCGTCATCATTAGCTACCCGCCAATTCTCGCTCGGGAAGTGAAGTGAAACTTACAATTCCTCATCCTCCAAAGCCTCCACAAACCTCGGCAATCCCTCCGGATCCCACCGTACTTTCTTCTCCTCCAACACCCGCCTCACGTCCTCCTCTCGCTCAGGCATCCCCGTCCCGAACGCCTCCAGGAAGAAGCGCGAGAGCGCGTTGTGGAGGCTGTGGAATTGATGCCGCGAGACGCGCGCTTCGTAGTAGGCGTTGCCGTGGCAGTCCGTGATGCCTGTGAAGACGGGGTGCTTGATTGCGACTTCGGTGATGACGAGGGGTTGGACGGTGAGGGTTTGGGAGGGGGTTGCGAGTTGGCGGATGGGACGCTTTGAGGGGGGTGTGGAGGAGTCGAGGTCGGTGTGTTTGCGTTTTGTGCGGATGGGGAGGGTGGTGGTGGTGGTCGTGGTGGTGGTGAGCATTGTGGGTGATAAGTTTGGTGAGATTGTTGGAGGATGTTGGGGGGAGAAGGAAGATGATGAAGGTGTTGTGAGAAAGTTGGAAGGTCACAGATGGTGGAAAAGAGCCAGCCTCATTTATTGCGAGCTCTCGGATGGCGGAGGCAGGGTCGGGATTTGTGTTTTGGTGCGGCTCTGGGCGGCCCTTGCTGGGGATGAAACGCCTTGTTCCGGGATCAAAGAGATGGGTCGGATCGAGGTAAATTATAAAAATAGGTGTGCACGCGATGATCGGGAGATAAGATTTTGTGAACCTGACCGTGTCCCTCGTTCCGCAACAGATAGAATGTTCAGTTAGATAAAGTCGATTTATTGCACGTACATACATCTAGAAAGTCGGTCTGTGCCGTGTATTGTCCGGGCACCCTCTTCTACTCGTAAAGGTCCATGATCCATGATCGCCAGAGCCAAGCAGTTGCCATACAGGCCAAGCGTACTACCTACTTTGGAAAAGGCTCACAGGTCGAAATTCGAAAGCTGAACTGGACTGCAACGTTAACCGGTCTTGATTGGCACTCTAGAGCAGACCGATAACTCATGTTTTCTTGCTGCCGTTTGGTATCCTACAGTTACCGGTACATCTCCTTGGTCTGAAGAATGATCCCTCTTTGGGTCATTCGACAGTCAATATTCAAAGGTCTTGGTGGGAAAGAAACTCGAATCTGTTGTGGGGTCATTGTTCAGTACGAATCAGAAAAGTATGCCGTTTCCTCGTCTGAGAAGTAGGATTCCCCATCCTCATATCGTACATCCGGTGAGTTGTAGATAGTATAAAGATAGCTTTTGCGAGTGTCCAGCGTTTCGTTTTGTAGAATAGCCTGGGTGACAGCCTCATCGACACAGCTCTCAGACGAGGTAGTAGGACGGAACACTTCGTCCTTGCAGAACATGAACAAAACACCATCCTCCAACCAGCAGATACCGATGTCTCCCTCCACAAACGATGGGTATAACCTCCTCATCCATGTGTCGAACAACATTGTGGCCGCCCAAAGCATGCCCTCTTCCATCAAGCTTTCCAGATGCAACACAACCGAGAAGAGCGTGCAAATCGCATCCGACGGAGTAATATTTGGGATTTTGTAGCCACCAATCTTCAGAATGACTGGATCGACTGTCTCTTGCCCATCCACAAGCTTGTTTCTGTAGAAGTTGCCCATTCCCTTTCCGGTTGTATCGAAAGACGGCTTCAAAATACAGTTGTATAGATCCCGAAGACCCCTAGCCGTAGCAACCCTGATGCCGAACGATCGTAGACAAAAAGCTTCGAGGACATCCCGTATAGTTCCGGCATCCATACTCAGGCCAGCCTCCAAGTCGATAACTCCCTGGAAAACGTTCAGTTTGGGCCAATGTGAGCTTTGGGGTTCCTTCTGGTCCAGTATGAACGGCAAACGCTTGTCGAGCTTTCTGTTTTCCTCCCACTCTTCAGTGTACATAACGAGGCAGGTATCACCGAAGTAGCCACTTTGACGCATCGGGAGTGCTAGGTCGACTCTCAGAAGTACTACCTGTCCTCGCCATGGCTCCTCTTCATGGTTGCTGTCATCTTGCGGCTGGTCTGCATCCACTTCACCGTTGAGGGTTTCATCACCTCTGCTCCCATCATAAGTTCTCGACTTGCCGTCATCGTCGTAGGTGAGTGTTGAACTGAGGCTTTCGGCGTCTTCATAATATTCGGATGGTTGTGTCTCCCATAGAGAATCTGGCTTCATTTGTCGTATATTGCTCATGAGACCGGCGCTGCAGCCTTGCATGAAGTAGTTTGGTCGTGCCTCTTGGACAATGTTGAATCTGCCGTTCTCGAGTTGGGATTTGGTTTGTGTCCAAAAGGAGAGTATAAGAATGCGAAAGGTTCAGAATGATTCATTCGGGATGTTGCTTGAGCGAGGGTTGTAAAAGTGTGGACGGAAGCCAAACTTCACTTTACTGCACTGCTACTAGGCTTGGCGTTACGTGTTCCGCCAGATTCGTCAAGTGGAACACTCTTGACTTTTCCAACCGCCGGCCGCCTTCTTCACAGTAACTATGTCCTTCCCACGATCAAGCGTTTCACACTTGGATTGAAATGAAGCAAGTAAGTCTGATGAATGCTAGAAGTAGCATTGCTAACCGGCAATGTTAGTTTTGCACTGTTGAAGCTCTTAAGACCACTTTAGACTCATGAAAAGGCACAGACGACCGCATCTCCTCATCGGAATCAACCTTCCCAGTCGCATTCCTCTCGGGGCGAATAGGAAGGAGAACGAGAAGCCTCTAAGGCGAAAATTGGTCACAAACGCAGTACTTACTTACCTACCTTAAGTAGGTAGGTACTTCCTGGACCATTATATCTGGCTATAATATTTTTATTTCACGGACAGGTGATGTTGCAAAAGAAGGTCCCAAGTGGTCAAAGTGGTCATAACCGCAGTACTTACCTGGACGCTCATAGCTGGCTATTATACTTTATGGAAAGGCAAAAAGGTTGAGCAAAACATACAGCACCAAGGATTCCCGCGTGGTCACCCACCGCAGTACTAACTTGGCGATTAGAAGCTTGACTATGGGAGAGCGGACGGGATCCCGTATATTCTTCAATCTATGGCCGTATGTGACCGTTCAAAAAAATTAAAACCATGGTACAAAATTAACGTTTAATATTGACTTCTGCTTCTAAATTCCGAGTCGGCAGGACGGAAGCGTTCGAACCTTCTCAAGTCGTAAGAAGGCATGATCAGGTGATTTACACAAGCCAAAAGACTTTCCTCAGCGGAGATTCGATTCCGAAGCAAACTCAAGTTCCCACAACTCCTGACGAAAGCCTCAACAAACTCTAAAGGACGAACAAACAAATACCACGGTTTTCCTCAATGACGAGCGGCGCAGGCCCTATCACAAGTCAGTTGACTCTTCTTTCGAGAATTCCTTTCCTAATACGCTTACAGGTCCCTCCAAGGCTGATAGCCAACGGGCGAAGAACAAGTACCCATCCTTCCAGGTCCCGACCGAGACTCGCTTCGAAATATACCGACTCTGCACGGCGTTTACCCTCCTTCAACTTAGCCAAACATGCGCTTTCTTCCGCGAAGAGCTCAGCTCCTGTCTATCCATCGTTTCCGCAACATATGGTTTCAATGACCAAGAGACGTGTCGATCACCTGATGGCAGGTTAGTCTCCATTCTAGAAGGACGGCCCGGGACAAAGTACTCCCTCAGACTTGTTCATCGTCTTGCCAACGATGAAGAAGTTGGCTTGTTTCGCGAGTTGTATTCAGATATGCCAAGAACTTGGGATCCGAAGGTCGACATCATTCAGCCAGGAAAGAGAAAGTATGTTTGTGAGCTGTGTCGGTTTATCAAACCCAGGGAATTGATCAGGTCCTATCGATATCGATCCTATGTAAGCAACCCCGAGACATACTTACGGCGATGTCTTCATTGCGAGATTAGGAGAGTCAGCCAGGCTGGTAGACGGGTTTTGCCAGTGCGTGCGTGACTTCTTTGGGAAATACAGGGTTGTCGATTGAGATGCTGTAAAGTTTCTGATGCGTTCTTATAGAGTGCACTGGCGCAATGGGTGGCAGTCATTTTAGGATAACTATGCGAGTAGAATACGAACTGTAGGTACTTCTATGTATGGTACACCGGAAACGCAACTGCATGCTCTCGATCGATGCCCGTACGGCTAATATCCGCCTGGCATGTCATATATATTGACGCATACTATAATATGATCCTGCGCAATGGTCCTGCTTACAGATGCGAGCATCTTCCCAATTGAATGGATTTCTTGCTCATTGGTGTTCAGTAAGGCAAGCAATTCATGCTAATGGGGATGGTAGTACTACTACCCACCGTTTAAACACGCTTAAGAGAAAACAAATCCAATCCTTTAACTACGGTTGTATCTGAGCCCGAGACCTGTTGACAACTACGCAGCCATGGCTTCACATATCTGTGCTTTAATCACTCGCTTCGTGGCTCTGGCAATCTTGATCAGCTACACTATTGTTCATGGAAAGCCACTATATTCAGACAAGGCACCGGTAACAGTCCTGACGAGTGAGGATCAACTTCTGGACGAATATGACTACATCGTAGTAGGCGGTGGCACTTCCGGCCTCGTCGTTGCCAATCGTCTTTCCGAGGACTCTGATGGTACGTATATTCGAAGCTCAACGATCCCAACTAACACACCTCATCAGTGACGGTTCTAATACTCGAGGCGGGGCCATTTGTGCCAGACCCACTTCCCATAGAGTTCCAGGCCCCCTACTTTGCAAAGAGCAACCCCAGGTTTGCTGAATACGCATTCCCGATCTGGTCCAGTGAGCCCAACAAGGAACTGTTCAACAGGACCGCGAGTGTGGTGGCAGCCAAGGTCATTGGAGGAGGAAGTGCCATCAATGGGATGGTGTTTGGCAGAGGTGGGCCGAAAGATTATGATGCTTGGGAGAAGCTGGGGAATAAGGGTTGGGGGTGGAAAGATATGAAGAAGTACTTCATCAAGGTAGACACAATGAAGCATGTCCTGTCAGAGGATGAACATTAGTACTGATGTCAGACAGAGCGAAACTTTCACGCCACCAACAGAGAAGCAACAGAGGGAGCTCAACATAACCTGGGACCCCGCAACTCACGGCACCTCAGGTCCTATCCACGCCAGCTATCCGCCGGTCATCTACACCTTTCAAAGTATGCTTCCATCTCCCAAATCCAAATCGGCTGGCTAACATGACCCAGAGGACTTTCTAGATGCTGTAAAAAAGTGGAACATTCCCCAATCCCACGACCAGGCCGAAAATGCTGTCGGCGCATTATGGTATCCTAACGCCCTCGACCCAGCCAACAATACCCGCTCCTACGCATATACCGGCTACCTCCAACCCCTCATCAACAAACGTCCCAATCTGCACCTCCTAGCAGACCGAACAGTTCTCAAAATCATAACCAGCCCAACGCCAAACGACTCAGGCGTGATTGCCAAAGGCGTCGAATTCGCCAAAAACAAAGAAAGCAAAGTCTCCACCATCAAAGCCGCAGGCATCATCCTCGCCGCCGGCGCCCTCCACACCCCCAAGCTCCTCCAACTCTCCGGCTTCGGCGACCGAGCCTTCCTCGCCTCCAAAGGCATTACGAGCCGCAAAACCCAGCACCTCCCCGGCGTCGGCGAGAACTTCCAAGACCACGCCACCATAAAGGTAGCCCACTCCATCCCCAACCTCACCGAAGCCCAAACCGGCCTCCAAATGGACACAAACACCACCTACCGCTCCGAAATGCTCTCTCTCTACCTCCAAAACCGCACCGGCCCCTACACCGTCTCCCTCGGCAATGCCGGCTCCTACCTCGCAATGCTCCACATCATGTACGACTCCCAACTCACCCTCTGGCTCATCCCCTCGCTCCTCGCCTCCAACGCCTCCACCCACCTCTCCCCCTCCTCCCCCCAGCCCTACCACAAAGGCTACGAACGCCAACTCCAAACCCTAATAACCGACATGACCGACCGCTCCTCCGCCTTCTTCAAAGCCTCCTCCTCCGGCGTCTTCAGCATAATGAAACCCCTCTCCCGCGGCCACGTCCGCATCGCGTCCTCGGACCCATGGGACCCCCCGGCGGTGAACTACCGCACACTCTCGCACCCCGCCGACCTCGACCTGTTTATGTACGGCATAGACTTTATGCGGTACGTCTTCAGCTCGTTACCTTTTCCGTCCGTAGAGACGTCTCCATACGCAGGGATCCCGTTCGATGGGAGCGAGTATAACCAGGGCTGGCTGAAGAAGTTGATACGGGAGAATGTGGTGGTGGGGATGAATCATGCGTGTTGTACTGCTGCCATGGGAAGGAGGGAAGAGGGAGGCGTGGTGGATGAGAGGTTGAGGGTGTATGGGGCGGCGGGGTTGTGGGTGGTGGATGCGAGTGTGATGCCGTTGATTCCGGCGGCGCATTTGGCGGCTACGGTGTATGCGGTTGCGGAGAGGGCGGCGGATTTGATTAGGGGGAGGATATGAGCAGGTGGGGGGGGTGATGAGGAGACCTGGTGGTGTGTGAGAGAGAAACTCGGGCAGCTTGAAGTAGGTAAGTAAGTACTTGTAGAATACATTGTAGATAAAGCTACATACACTCTGGATAAAACAGTCTATAAACGCTGAAAGAACTCGACTCTTCGAGGCCATAATCCACATAAGTTTGTCCGCAATCCCCACTCCAACTACCAGGCTACCGACTAGCCAGTCGCTACCTCCATTTGCACCCCCCATAACATAGAAAGAACTGATATCCGCATACCAATGACAAGGTTAGAAGTACACTACTACTTAGAGAATTCACCAAGAATGTATCACCCCACTAAACAAGTACAAACAAGAAAGAAACATTTAAACGATGCGTGGCTGAATACATCCACCTCACACAATACACATCACCACCAATGAATGTCATCCTACAAAGACCATTCACCGTCAAAGTCCCTACAGGGGACAACAAACAAAAGAATATGAAGAATAACGTCAACATTGAGGTCTCAGATATTAAGAAAAAAAGCATAAAAGAAGTAAAACAAGTAAGTAGAAATCTGATATCCTGAAGAAATAAAAGAGGCTTTAAGGTACTCCAATGTAAATGCATGCCCAGTTGCATAAATATAATGCATCAGAAGAATAAGATCGAAAGAGGGATATGATCCGCAAAAGAGTATCAGAAAAAAGAAAGGGGAATTCCGAAAAAACAACAAAGACGAGGAGCAAATTCGGAGGGGGAGGAGGGGGAATCAGAAGAAGGGAAGGTAGGAAGAAAGTTCAAAGAGTTACCCGAAAAGTACGGGAAAAATGACAACACCGATCTACACAGTTAGTTAATTGAGACAAAAGGAGACCCGTAGATCCTTCCATAATCCACGGCCATGAATCCTTTCACGGCCACACATAGCACCCATTTGAGCGTAACCTGCCATTACTCATCTCCAGCATGACATTGCCGACCATATTGCAACCAAAATCAATCACCGTAACCACAGCACGCCGCATCACCTCGGCCATCCATCTCGCACCTGATCCACACTCCACCATCAATCACTTCATCATTTCCGGCTTCTCGAACCCCTCGCACCATTACCAGCAAAATGCTCCTTATACCACTGAGCAATCTTCGTCCGATCCACGGTGCTCACATAGTACCGCCCAGGCGCATTTGTCCAACTGACACAACCCGAAAAATACTCCTTCTCTTTGACAGTAAGCAGATTCATAGGACTGTCTGCATTGCGTTCCGTAATTTGGTGGTCCAACGGGACAAAGGACTTGAGGGAGACGATTTGACATCCATCTTTCAACTCGAGGAACATATCGAGGAGGTGAGCGTTGAGTTCGGGTGCAAAGGCGTAGTTGTTGACAAGCTAGGTTGCAAGTTAGAAAAGTGCCCAGCAACAAGCCTCCAGATGGCCATAAATGTGTCATGGGTATTCAAGAGTACTCACCAACAAGTCTGCCCTTCGCAAAGCCGAAGGAATGTCAGGCACCTCAAGAAAGTCACCCTTCCTCAGCTCTACCTTTCCTGGCCGAATTCCCCAAAGCTTACACCTGCTCCGAAACTCATTCGCCTGCTTCTCGGCCAAATCCGCAGCTTTCGGCATCACTTCACAGCCCCAAGATTCACACCCCACTTCCAGAGCAGCATGAAGCACAACATTCCCGATTCCTGAGCCGAGATCAACAAACACCGAATCAGAGCGGAGTCCAGCATCCTTAAAGACCTGGGAAGTAAAACGTGGTAACAGTTCTCCATAGACATTGTTGGAGAAGGCTTCGTATTTGCGCAAGTCGTCGACTTCAAGGGCGACGGTGCGGGCGTAGGACTGGCCGAGGATGTGCTCAATAAGGTCGAAACTGAGAGTTGTCGATTTCTTTAGGATTTTTTCCAAGGTTCCATTTTTCCTCAGCGGTAGGATGAATCGATTGAAGCGTTCGACAGCAGCAAAGAACTCTTGAGGCTCATTCTTCTTCCATGCTCTCTTGATCTTGTGGAGGATACCATCGGGTCCATCAACCAGCACCAGTTCGCCTTTGTCGGCGGGAAGAAAGTTCTTTGCGATGAGCTCGATGGTGCAAACAATGTCGTTGGCAGGCTGAAAGTTGTCGGGATCCTTGTTGACGGTGATGCAATAGGTTTCGGGCGTGGAGAGGGAGGGATAGTAGAGGTTGACTTCCTGCTGGGTGGATTTGGTGAGTGGGAACGCTAGTAGGGGCAATCAAAATCAGATTAGCAAAACTGTGCACCCTGCGTTGGTCCGAGTCCAGAGGGTTGAGAAAAGCCCCGAAGGCGCCCAAACCAACATGGTGAAGCCATCATGAACTACTCACCTCGTCGGTATCCGTCAATCTTGACATCGGCAATCTCTTTGGCGTGAATGAACTTTGCTTGTCTCTCGCACCGAAGAGACCGTGTGTCCACCAAATTGCGCTTGCGATCAACCACCACGCCTAAGCTGGCCGATCGTTCACTTCGTCCGATACTGGCGGCATCATCGTCACTCTCCTCCTCGTCGCTCGACTCGAGTTTTTGGCGGACGACCTTGTTGACGGGTGGTTTGGCGACCTTCTTTCGTTTTGGCGGTGAAGAATCCTCGTGAGAATCTCGTGTGGCGATTGAGGTTGCCGGTGAGGAAGCTTTTCGCTTTGTACTCGATATCGTGGGAGTGCCGGAGCGGGGCGTCGACGAATGGGAGTTGGGCGTCGAAGTACCTGCAGTTTTGCTACCGCTCCTGTTGCTCAACCCGGAGCCGGATCTCGACGACACGGAAAGGTGCGTTTTGGGAGCTGCTTTCTTTGTCGTGGTCGTAACCTTTACACGAGTGATTTTGAGCGGCTCGGGTTTTATGGGCGGGGCCCCAGGCTTTGCAAGAGACTGGAAGAAGGACGCCATTAGGAGGTCCTATAGTTGTCGAGTACAGATACCAGGCAAGATTGCAAGTGCGAGTTTGGTGGTGGACGTAGATGTCGAGGAACGTGAAGGGTACAGGTCGGTGACTTGCTGGAGAGGTTTCTGCGGGTCGCTATTCGAATGCTATGGTAGGCCGTGGAAAGAACGTAGAAGTTATTAGGTGCTGCTGAAAGCGATGGTCGTGGGGGAGAAGATTGTGTCTCTGGTGGGGTTTTTGCTGAATGAGCGGATAGGGCGTATAATTCTAGATAGGCCAATAACAAATAATGATGAACGGGACCGAATGCGCAAAGTAACAAAAGCAGAAGAAGGTTGGTGGAAGGTGAGATGTAAGAGATGGTTACAACTGATGATCCTCCAGAGACTTTGGATTTCGTAGAACACAAACTGTGCCACAGAAAGTGGCGCACTTGATCACGTGTAGCCCGACTGCCAGAGAGCCGAGTCGTGTGGGCATACAACTGGACGAGAGACAGCTGGGCAATTATCCGTATTACAATCCATCATCAAGTGGATATTAGTCCATGCAAGGACCTGGCAAAAACTCAAATTATATACAATGCAACTAAAATACGAGACTACTTTTGAAAAACCAAACCATGTTGAATTCCCCCGGGTATGCAAGTGCCAGTAAACCGCCCAAATTCCACAAGAAATCTCCTACAAGACCACTACTTGAGAGAACCACTACTTCTTTCCCTTCTTGGCCTTTGCCACACGCTTCATGGCACGGACATCCTTCTTGAGACGGGCGTCGACCATCTTGTACTTGCCCTTGGTTCCCTTTGGTCTTCCGCTGCCCTTGTTTGGACCGGTAGCAACGACAACGGTAACCTTCTTCTTTGGCCTCTTCTTCATAGCCTTGCCCATGAGTTTTGTTATCGTCTGGGCCTTCTCCTTCTCCGTCAAGCCCTCCTCTTCCGCCAACGCCGAAGACTTCTTCTTCATCTTCTCCATTCTCTGATGAAGCTTGAACTTCTTACGGGCCTTGGCTTCCGCAACCTTCTTGATCGGTCGCGCGTTCATGGCCTTCATCTTTTCTTGGATAGCAGCAGCAGCGGCCTTGGTGATTGGTCGTAACTGCTTGCTGTGCCTTGTCTCGTCATCCAAGAACCACTCTGGAAGACCATCGGTATCACGGAAAGCATGCTTGTTGAAGCCTTCGTCGATAAGCTGCTCTTTGGTCTTTTGTCCTGTAGCAATCTGATGGGCTAATGTCATGGCCTCTGCAGTGACAATGTCGATATCTAATGATAACATTAGCAAATATACCTTCAAGCATGGGTAAAGTATCCTTACCTATCCGACCGTCCTTCATTGGATCGGCTTCTTGACTGTCCCACTCCTTGTCCTTCTTGACGATCTGCATTCCGTCCTCGTCCCCGAACTCGTCATCACTGTCCTCATCATCATCACCCTCTTCGCTTTCTGAATCGGCCTCTTCTTCTGACTCCTCCTTAGCCACGACCACAGTAGCAGTCTTCTTCTCCTTCTTCGCCTTAGGAGCCGCCTCCTTTCTGTTCTTCTCCTCTTCCTCCTCCAAGTCCGACTCGCCCTCCTCATCGGCAAGCCCTGCAAAGATGTCTTGATCAAAGAAGAGCTTAGCCTTCTTGCTCAAACCATCTGCCGTCTTGACATCATCATCGTTTAATGTCTTGATCAGAGGACCCGTTGTCTCTCCATCCTCATCATCACTTGAATCAGATACATCAGACTCCTCTGCACCCATATACCGAGTCTCGTCCTCCTCACTGTCCTCCTCCTTCTCCTCTGTGAAACCGTGCCATTCACCATCCTCGTGCTCTTTTCGGGCACGCTTGGCTCGGAACTTGGCATCAGCCTCGGCCTTCCGCTCGACGTACTCCTCGTACCTGCATATTGTTAGCATCTATCCGGCCATACAAAAAAAATGGAACCTGCTTACATTCCGTCCAATTCGCGCTCGAGTCTGTCCTCTTCATCGTCGGAACTGACATCCTCGTCATCGCTAACATAGGCATCCTGGGACTTTTTTGGTTCATCATCGATAACAATATTGGGCTTGGCCTTAGCGACAATGTTGACAGCATTGAGCTTGTCAACCTTTCTCAGACCGAAGAACTCCTGATCACCATCCGCACCCTGCTGCTCCATACCAATTTCCATGGGCGTGACCATGTTCAATTGGAGACGGACAATCTCCTTTCGCTTGGCCTCGTTCGACTTTCTCTTTTCCTTCTTCTTCTTTGTCGACTCGCGCTCCTTCAACTCCTGCAATTCCTTCTCGATTCTGAGCTCCTCGTCCATATCCTCGACAACCGTCTCGGAAGTCTCAGCAGGAGGGGCAGCCTCCTTTTGCTTCTTGTGGCCATCCTCCTTCTTCACCGACAAGCCAAACTTCTCACGGACTTGTAACCGCCACTTCAAGAGGAGACGGAAATCCTTCTTTCCAAGAACCTTGAGATCGGCACAGCAGTTCCGGACTTCCTCTGTCGTCTCGGGTAGTTTGATTATCGCCGCAGTCGCAATGTCGTCCTTCTTGTGGTCGAACGAGATCTTGTTTATTGAACCAAGCATCTGGATAGGGTCCGTAGTCTCAATGAACTCTTGGACAGGGACTTGCTTGAACTGCAAGTGATCACCCTCCTCATAACCATCTCTCTTTCTCTTCTTCAATTCCGGCTTGAAGACCTTCGCCTCGTTATTTGGTGTAGCATCCGGCAACTCCTCGAAGACGGTGCGAGGGTCCAAGAACTTGGGGTCGAGCTTTTTTGGCGCCTTGTAACCACGGCAGACGACGAAGATTTCGGCAGAGACGTTTCTGGACGATGGGGGCTTGGTGGCATCGACATGGTCGAAGAGCTGGTTGAAGACCCACATGAGGGAGTTGAAATCTCTCGATCTGAAGACCTTGGTGACGAAAGTTCCACCCTCTCTCAAGAACTCGGTCGCAAGTTTCATCGACTGGAGTGCAAGTTCGGCCTGTGTGAAAGCATCCTGGACCCAAGCGGTACCGACGTTGGGAGCACCATCGTGAAGAACACAGTCCGCCTTCCAATGCTTCAAATGTCCCCTGATCTTCGAGCGACAATCCTCCGTGGTGATATCTGACTGGAAGGTGATGCAGCGGGGGATGGGCTTGATGGGAGCGAGATCGCATCCGATGATGATGGAGTTTTGAGGCATGACCTCAGCGGCGACTTGACACCATGAACCGGGCGCTGCGCAAAGATCGATACAGACTTTGGCATTGTCGAGGAAGTTGTATTTCTTGTTGAGCTGGATCAACTTGAAGGCGGCACGGGCTCTGTATCCCTTCTCTTTGGCAAGTTTGTACCTAGAGATCCATCGTCAGTCCAAATCCTCCCCCACAATGCTTTTCGCCGCAATTTCTGGCGGATGGGTTCTGCTGCTCACCATTTGTCCAAACGTCCTTTTCCGTGCTGTAATTGAAGGATTAGCGGGGAAGTAGAGAGGAGAAGGAGCAAAGCCGCACCTTCTTCTGGATCGCCATGTTGATGAATACAGCCTACTCGAAACTGTAACTCTTTGGCGGTGATGTTTGAAGGGTTAACGAGGTGATCTTGCACCCTCGAGATGTCTTTTCCGCAAAGAAATTTGTGCAAATCCACGCTAAAATGTAGCCAAGAGTTCGCCAAGGGGCAGGGATGGGTCGCCTCTAAAAAAATTCAGCGACGAGCAGCGAAAAGCAGTGAGGAAAAATAGGCTCGAAAATCCAAGGACATCGTGAACAAACCCGCACTCTCTTCATCACTCAACACCAACCACTTCTCTCTATCTCCCCCACTCCCTATCCCCACTATCACCATCATCAATTCCCCCCAGTAAGCTCTTTTCTGCGGGCGGTAATATCTCATCCACTCTCAAAAACCGTACCTACACATCCTCATCATGGCGGGAACCAAGAACGATCGCAAGAGACCAGCGGAATCAATAAAACCGACCGGCGACTCGTCGAAAAGACTGAAGAAAGCCGACGCACCAAAGAAAGACGCAAAGAAGGACGCAAAGAAGCCCGCTTCATCATCAAAACCCACATCTACCCCCGTTGAATCCGCACCGACACCCGTCGTCAAGTCGACACTCAAGGCGAAGGAGGAAACGGCATTCCCAAGAGGTGGTAAAATCGGAAGTGGATTGACGCCATTGGAGTACAAGGAGATCACCAATCAAGCTACTAAAGATGTTCTCTTTGAGGCAAAGACCGGAAAGGCTGTAGAGGACACAGAGGAGACCAAATCGAAAGGGAAGAAGGTGTTCACCAAGGAGAAGAAGTCAAAGAAGGGCAAGTCTTCGAAAGAGGCCGAGAAGGAGGACGATGGACCAAAGGTCGAGGGACTGAGTTTCAAGGTAATTCTGCCATCTACCGGTCGCACCTTGGAAGCGTACTGACAGGACAAATAGCGATTGGCTCCGGGATCCCTCGTTTTGGGCTGCATCTCCGCCATCAACCAGACCGACATTGCCCTCTCATTACCCAACAACTTGACCGGTTACGTTCCTCTCACCTCGATATCCGACAAGTACAACGAGAAGCTCCAAAAGATGCTTGACGGTAGCGAGTCTGACGATGAGGACAAAGAGAACGAAGAACCAGAGGACGACAAGGAGGATGAGGGTCTTAACCTCGAGAGCCACTTCAAGGTCGGGCAGTATCTTCGCGCATACGTAGAGTCAACAATGGAGGAAAAGTCAGGTGCAGGAAAGGCAAAGAAGCACATCGTTCTCAGCATACATCCATCGAAAGCCAACTCGGGTATTACTAAGAGGGAGTTGGTCAACGGCTGTACTCTACAAGCTTCTGTCAAATCGGTTGAGGACCACGGTCTAATCATGGATCTTGGGCTCGGGCCGGACTTTGCTTCTGGCTTCTTGGGTAAGAAGGATCTTGGCGAGGAGTATGATCTCAACACCATCGAGGAGGGAGCTGTCATTCTTTGCGCCATCCTCGGAATGAGCGGAAACGAGAAGATTGTCAAGTTGACTACCAGATTCGGTGGAGCACCACCAGCAAAGAAGACAAAGGGAGCCAACAAGGGAACTTGGGTGGAATTGGCACCAACCATTGACGCTTTCTTGCCTGGAACCGGTGTCGAGGTGCTCGTGACCGATCTCAAGAACGGTGGATTTACCGGAAAGATTATGGGTTCGCTCGACGCTACCGCAGACTACTTCCAGGCCTGCGGATGGGAATCTAAGCCGTTGGAGGATAGAGTCAAGACTGGTAGCAAGATCAAGGCCAGGATAATAAGTACCTACCCCAACTCTGACCCTAAGAAAGTTGGAATCTCGATCCTCCCACATGTCCTCGCTCTCTCGCCTCCATCAAAAGATTTGACTACTATCCCAATCTCGTCTACATTGAAGGAGGCTAAGGTCTTGAATGTTGAGCCCAAATCCGGTCTCTTCATGGATTCCGGCATTCCACACGTTCCCGGATACGTTCACATCTCGAGAATCTCCTCCGATGAGAAGATTGATTCCCTCTCAGCGACGTCCGGCGAGTTCAAGATCGGTAGCCAGCACGCCGCCCGTGTTATCGGTTACAGCTTCATGGACGGCTTGTTCCTCATGTCTACTGAAAAGAAGATTCTTGAACAGAAGTATCTCAACTTTGAGGATGTCAAGATCGGCGAGGTTGTCAAGGGCAAGATCGAGAGACTTGTTGCTGCTGGTGGTGTCATTGTTCAGATCTCCGAAGGAATCAGCGGTTTCGTCGAAGAGCTCCACATGTCCGACGTCGCCCTGAAGAACCCTGAAAAGAAGTTCCGTGAAGGCGTCGAAGTCAAGTGCCGCGTACTCTCTAAGGATCCCTCCAAGAAGCAAATCCGTCTCACGATGAAGAAAACTCTCGTCAACTACGATGGTCCAATTATCGACTCTTACGAGAAGGCCCAGGTTGGGCAACAGGTCATTGGTACCATGATCAAGGTTATGGCGAACGGTGCCGTCGTTAAATTCTACGGAAACGTCAAGGCCTACCTCCCAGTCCACGAAATGTCTGAGGCCTACATCAAGGATCCTCGTGAGCACTTCAAGGTCGGCCAATCAATTTCAGTCTTCATCGCTGATGTCGATCCTTCAGCCGAACGAATGAGAGTCTCCTGCAAGAAGGCCGAGGATTACGATGAAGCCCAGAAGCAGGCATTGAATGATCTTAAGCCAGGAACTCTCGTAACCGGTACCGTCATTGAGAAGTCGGCTGAAGACCTCATGGTTCAAGTTGAGGCTGAGGGCATCACCGGACTTAAGGGTCTCCTTACCTTTGGACAGCTTGCTGAGGGCGGAACGACGAAAGGCGCTTCTGCTTTCAAGCGTTTCCGTGCTGGTCAGAAGATCAAGGATATGGTTGTGCTCATCAAGAATACTAGCCGTCGTATTGTCACTCTTTCCTTGAAGCCATCTCTTGTTGCTGCTGCCAAGGAGGGGAAGCTTCCTGGGGACTTTTCGGATCTTAAGATCGGCACTGAGTACTCAGGCTTCGTCACCAACATTATCCCAACTGGTGTTTTTGTTTCTTTCGCGGGCGGTGTGAGCGGTCTTGTACCAAAGAGGGTATGTATTATCTAATTCTTCAGATCAACTATCGGATGCTAACTTGATCAGAACATTCCTGAAGAGATGACTTCCAAGCCGTTATTCGGCCTTGAGAAGTTCCAAGGCATCAAGGCCACTGTCAAGAGCATTGATGAGACTGAGCACAAGTTCATTCTTTCTCTCATCAAAGGTGACACGGCAAAGGCCAGTGGATCCAAGCTCTCCCAGGAGCTTAGCAACCCAGTCGACAAGACGCTCACGACTTGGGATGACATTTCTGCTGGGCGGATTACCTCTTGCCGTGTCATTAGCGTGATGGAGACTCAGGTTAATGTTGAGCTTGCCGACAAGGTTCAAGGCCGCATCGACATCTCCTGCTGCTTCGATGAGTACAAGGACATCCCCGACAAGAAAAGACCACTCAAGAAGTTCAATAAGGGCGATATAATCACGGTTAAGGTTATCGGCACGCACGACGCTCGCAACCATACTTTCCTTCCAATTTCACATAGGACTGCTAGGAAGGGCGCCACTGTCTTTGACCTCACCGCTAAAGAGTCTGAATTGGTGAAGGGCGAGCCCGATGTTCTCGACATAAAGAGCATCAAGGTCGGTCAGGAGTTGATTGGTTTCGTCAACAACTACTCTCCAGATGGTGTCTGGGTGTCCTTGTCCCCAGCTCTCCGCGGTTTCATCCGCAAGCTAAACTTGACGGACAACGTGAATCACCTGGCTGATCTTAAGCGTAATTTCCCTCTCGGATTTGCTCTCAAATGCAAGGTGCTCACAGTCGATACTGATAAGGTCCGTGTCGATCTGACTGCCCGAGGTGACGAGAAAGAAGTCGACTGGACAAACATCAAGAAGGGAATGGTTCTCCCTGGTCGTGTTACCAAGGTCACTGATAGACAGGTGTATGTCCAGATCAGTGAGGCTATCTCTGGTGTTATTGAGTTGACCAATATTGCCGATAACTACAACGAAGTCAAGCTCTCCAAATTCGATCGTGGCCAGATCATCCGCGTTTGTGTCATCGATTTGGATGTAAACAACAAGCGAGTTACCCTTTCGATGAGGCCATCTCGCGTCATGGACAACAAGGCAAAGGTTGAGGATCCAGAGATTCAAACAATTGCCCAAGTCCAAGTCGGCGACGTCCGTAGAGGCTTCATCCGCAACGTCTCTGACAAGGGTGTCTTTGTCGCTCTCGGTGGAAACGTCGTCGCCTTTGTCCGCGTCTCAGACTTGTCTGACCAGTTCATCAAGGAGTGGAAGCAAGCCTACCGTGTTGACCAGTTGGTCCGCGGAAAGATCACCGCTGTTGAGTCTGCTCTTGGCCATGTACAGATGAGCTTGAAGCATTCTGTCATCGAGGGTGCCCTCAAGCCAGAGCTCACTCTCAACAACCTCAAGAAGGGGATGGAGGTGGATGGTTATGTCAAGGCTATTGCTGAATTCGGAGTCTTCATTGCCCTTGATGGATCTAATGTTTCAGGCCTTTGCCATAGATCTGAGATCTCGGATGACAGGAACGTTGACTTCAAGGCCTTGTATACAGTTGGTGACTTGGTCAAGGCCAAGGTCCTGAACGTCGATGTTGAGAAGAGAAAGGTTTCTTTAGGATTAAAGCAGTCGTACTTCAAGACGCAGGCTAAGAAGGCTACCAAGGACGAGGAGGAGGCCGATAGTGATGATGAGGAGATGAGAGATGTTGCTGAAGACAGTGATGACGAGGCCATGAGCTCCGACGCTGAGGAGGGTGGTGTTAGGCTCAACGTCAAGGATGCCGACGACTCCGATGCTTCTGAGAGCGAGAATGAGGACGATGATGAGGAGATGACTGATGCTCCACTTCCAACCGGACCAGCTCTTTCCACCTCTGGCTTTGACTGGACCTTGTCTGCTCTTGATGATACCCAGGCTAACGATGACGATTCGGATGCTGGAGAGATTCAGGAGCGCAAGAAGAAGAAGAGAAAGGCCACCATCGTTGTCGACCATACGGCCGACTTTGATGCCCGTGAGGCTCAGTCCGTCTCTGACTTTGAGCGCACTATCCTTGCCAACCCTCAATCATCTTACCACTGGATCAAGTATATGACCTTCCATCTTCAGCTCTCTGAGGTTGAGAAGGCCAGGGAGGTCGGTGAGCGTGCCTTGAAGCACATTCTCTCCAGCACTCCAGAAGGTGCTCAGGAGAAGGAGAACGTCTGGGTTGCTATGCTCAACTTGGAGAACGAGTTTGGTGATGAGGAGTCCCTTGAGGAGCTCTTCAAGCGCGCTTGCCAGTACAACGACGATATGGTCATGTACGAGAAGCTGTCTAACATTTATGTTGTCAGCGGGAAGTTCGAGGTAAGAATAAGTCCAGTCTGTCATTTCAAGCCATATACTGATCCACTATACAGAAAGCCGATGAGCTCTTGAAGGCCATGACCAAGAAGCACTCCACTCACCCCCGCCCATACCTCCTCCACGCCCAACTCCTCTTCTCGCCTCCACCACCACACCCATCCAACCCATCGGCCGCTCGCGCCATCCTTCCTCGCGCTCTTCAAGCCATCCCTAAGGTTCCAGAATCCACCCACACAATGGTCATCTCCAAGTTCGCCCAGCTCGAGTTCCGTTATGCTGATGCCGAGCGTGGCCGTACCATCTTCGAGGGACTGTTATCCAAGTACCCCAAGAAGTCCGACATTGCCACCGTCTGGATCGATTCAGAAATCAAGTTCGCCAAGGAGCACGAGGGTGAGAACGAGGACTCGAAGAAGAGAGTTAGAGCTCTCTTCAAGAGGTTGCTCGAGCCAGGACAGTGCAAGTTCCAGAACAGAGGTGCTATGGGCTTGTTCAAGAAGTGGGGCAAGTGGGAGGAGACGACTGGCGGTAATAGTGGTGAGATGGAGGAGAGAGCTGCTCGTTTCGTTGCTGTGAGAAAGGCTGAGAAGGAGGACAAGGAGGAGGAGTAGATTGAGGCGGTGTTGTTGTATACCAGTTTGAAGGAGTAATGGTTGCTGCATTTCATGGGCATCTCATGTTGTAAATACGTTTTTTTCGGTTTTCTGATAAGTCTTTCCTATACCGTCAGCTATAAGGCTTAGGGCATTTTGGTGGTAGATCTAAAAGTAGTGTCTTCTTTTTTTTTTGTAGTTCTTGCGTTGGGTTTCTTTTTGTAGTTCATGGCTTTTCTGGAGCGGTAATATCATTTCATATTGCATTAAGAAGTATGTACCAAAAGTTTATGTACTCACCTTCCAGTGTTAATACTTTTTACTCGATCGAGTTCACTTCAGCGCAGCGATACATGACCAATACACCTTTACGAGATGGGAAGTCACCGTGGCTCGGCAGACGCAATCCGCATTGAGACTGAACTTGAAGCGGTCTTTCAAAGACGCGGGGAAACCCCGGAGTTAAGTAAGTTTACTCGCATATTGACAGATTTCCGCTTGGCTGCTGCTGACCTGATTTTCTTGTTTCGTCAACAGGGTCTACCAAGAAACTTCCATCTTGCAGTTGCAACTCACCTTTGTTCACCTATCCTTTGCAAACATCACACCTTTCGATTCGCTCTAGTCACAAGTCAGCTATCGAATCAATCGTTCAAGAGCAGCTTCTCAAGGAGCATCTTCCAGCACGTCTTTATCCTCTTTTTCAAACACCCAATCGTTCAAGAGCAGCTGCTTAGAATAGCATCTTCCACCACGTCTTTATCCTTTATCCTCTTTTTCAAACATCACATCTCTCGATACTTAACAAAGCAACTATCAACTCTTTCAACCCAGTCTCTCAGGATCTGTCTTTCAAGAGATCATATTTCAGCACGATTTTATTCCTCTTTGCAAACATCAGATCTTTCGATATACAAACCAGCTATCAACCCAGTCCTTCAAGAGAAGTCGACACCATGACAACTTACACCCACACTTCTCCTCATGCCTGCTCGGAGGTGGTTCAGCAGCCTACTCAACGCAACCTCATCTGCACCCTTCCGCTCGAGGTACACTTTAAGATAGCTCGCTTTCTTCTCGCCGAGACATCAGAATCCGACCTGTCTTCTGCAGAACTCAGCTATCCTTTACTCTGCCTTCAACGCACCTGCCGGATCCTCAGATCGACTTACTCCCCCTCGACACTCTCACAACATGTTTCCTGTCTCGAAAACTATATCCATGCTCTTGCCGACGAGCTGGAGGCTTCCTATCGTGAGATAGACCCTGAGATACCGAGAGGAGATTGTAACGCCCTGAGTCGAAAGGACCTCGAAATGGTCAGAGGCAAGGTCACGAAGGCCGAGGACATCTCTCGTCGTGTGGTTTCTCTCGGTCTCAACGGTATACATATGTTCACCAAAGTCTGGAACTCTCGGCCAAGAACACGCTACAGGATGCATTTGAAGGACCCGCGAGACAAGAAGTACAGAATGGGGTGGCTAAGCTACAAGGAATACCACCGCTTCTCTGGTAAAGAGTATCATAACGGCCATGGAGTTCCCTATTGTCGTTGTAGTTGGAAGGCCGAAAAGCAAGGTCTAGACGAGGAGCAGTGGCATGAGGATCCAGCGAGACGGGAGAGGCTGATTCGGAATTGGCTGTGGGTGGAGTTGTTGAAAGGAGTCATCGAGACCTTTAACTCTGGGACATGGCACACTCCGGATAATGGCAGTGACGCAGAATTGAAGTGGGACCCGGAGCAGGTGGTAAGGAGACGATATGAAGTTTATGACGGCCCTCTTGAAGAGAAAGAGAGGTTAGCCATGCTTCGATTCCTGCTTTCTGATTCCGGGCTTGCTCCGTCTCTCGGTGATGGTGTATATGAGAGTGGAGATGACTATGATGGGTCTAGGTATATGAGCGACGTTTCCTGCGAGATGTGTTCAGGTTACTCCCCGGGTTTCCAACGCTTCACCGATTTCTATGGGCGATATGGAAAGTATGACAGACGTGGAGACGAGAGCGGTGCAGTTCTGAGCAAGGACGAAGTGTGGTTTGACGATGTGATGCATCTGATGTTGGATATTCAGCATGTCGGTTGTATGAGGGTTCTGATTTATTCAGGTGGCCTGGAGTGGAGGAGATGGGAGATGGCCAAGTACAACACTGCGGATCCATATGCATACCCGCGCAAGGTATTGAAGATGATGGGCTTTTTGGAGGCTATCCAGGACGAGAAGCGAGCTAAGTGGAACCCAGAGTTTGTAGGGTATTTGGAGGGAGAGAGACGCATTGCAAAGATTGTTCTTAGGATCGACAGATTGTTGGATTCCTTGACATTGCGGCAAAGGACAGAGTTCAATGAGACCAGAGTAGTGCCAAATCCTGCGAAGGAGGCGGCTATACAACGGATGAAAGAAGCTCGCAGACTCAGACGGAAGCCTTTCGCTGCAAATTATGGGCTTGGAGACGAGTATGATGTTCCTTGCAAGTTTGTGCGTGATGAGAAGACGGGTAAATCTTGGTTCTCGTACTCTGATGGAGAGTAATTTTAGTAGTGATAGTAATCGTAATGGGATTGAGTTTTAATTAAGCTTTCATCGTCGACTTCTCGTAGACTTGTACACAGTGTATGCCTCACCTATAAAGTGAAGCACAATGTACTCATAAAATTTGCAATGATTCTGGAGCTCGCTTGGTCACTTTCGCTACTTATACCTGGCTTTTAGAAGAGGTGTCAAGGATATCCAACCCATCATGCAGGTATGATTCCGCAGGTTGAATTTCCTTACTAAGCCCGTGATCTCCAGCTTCATGCAGGTTCCCGTCCAACACAAACAATCCTGCTGAGCCCCACTATCCCGCACACATCAACAACCAAACACCATCACGAACTCGTACCAAACACCAACAATGTCAGTCTCTGGCAGTCCAACGAGCACAATCGCTTTCACCCCGGCTTCCACTCGCCGTTCGAGCATATCCTCCCAGATCAGCAACCTTACCCTCACTCCTCGAGCTCAGGCATACGACGCTTTGGACGATGCTACCCCAATGAAGACACCCAAGACTCAACTCGGCTATTCATCACGATATCGAGAGTTCCATACCATTGTGTATGATTCGGAAACTGGAAAGTTTCGGACAGACTTCAGACTGAAGGCCAAACGCAAAGAAGGAGAGGCGGAGATGTCTTGCGACGCAATTCTCAAGTGTCTTGATGACATGGCACAGTACGAGGTCTCCGCTCTATTGGGCTATATCGCAACTGAGGAGGAGAAATTGTGCGATGGTTATGATCAAGCCAAGCGATTGGGAATAAGGCTCACTGTCGCCCACCTTGTCAGACAATCCGAGTCTTCTAATGAAGTCACCAAATTCGATCTCGAGCTGGTACCCTCAATCCAGGCGCATCGACAGTTTTATCTCCTAAGGAATGCATCCCAAGTCGTCAGGAGAGATGGCAGAGACCATTATGAGTCGAGAGACTGGCGAACTGGGCCTCTGGACAATGATGTGTCTGGTATCATCCGATTAAAGTCCGGACAAGAGTGTCTATCGCTCCACAATAATGTGCAAGATGAAGTTTTGAAGTGGTGGGAGAAAACAATGGTGGTTTTGGTTGATTTCATGGAGAGGATCTCCACCGAGCATTTTGATGGAATGGGCTTGATTGTTAGCACAGCAATGCTGTATGATAACAAACTCTGTTTGAAGATCGTTGAAGTCGGTAAGAAAATGCTCTTCATGTGGTATACCGGTTACTAATTCGGATTGCAGTTCCTGTATGTAAGTATCCGAGCATCTTCTCGGAGCTGCATATCCTTCCTCAAGCGTGGTTCTATGGCATCAGGAAGAAACGGTGTTGCTGTGCGCAGTCTGCAACAAGCGAGGTGCTGTTTGGCAACACCCCAAGAAACTCGCCTGTTTCACCAGAGAAAACGCTGTTTCCCGCAGCGTTGTAGCGCAACAAAACTGGTGTTCTGCACAGCTTTCGGAGTGTCTAGGACGCCGAGAATACGGCTCGGCTAATAATTATTGGGGTCAGTCCGTCGGTCTACGGGTGGGAATGGAGGGAAAGCCGACCCCGGTCCCCGAAGGTATAGACAACAACGGGGAATAAGCGTGTAGGCCGTCGGGTGATTGAATACAGCCGGGTAGGA